>VYZV01019525.1:26911-55323 GCA_013401275.1 Pandion haliaetus
TCCTTGGGAGTATTGTGGGCACAGTTGCTTTTTTCTAAAGAAATAAGGTCTCCTGCTGTACGTCATTTGGTCCCTCCTTAATAACTTCACCATGTCACATTCAATACCAATGGAGCAGCCAGGAGCTGCTGTGAAATCCCCAAAATCTGTGTGAACCTGTGTGACAGATGCTAGAAAGATGCCTCAACCGTGGCAAGGAATGGATGCAGGATGGGCTCAGTGGTATGTGAGATGTATGTCAGGACACAGGAAACAAATTTGTAATGGAAGAGGTTTTATTACCATAGAAAAGTGCAACTGCAGTGGCATAGAGTGGGGCAACGTGGTGGTGGAGCTCTCGCTGTGTGAAAGGAGAAGAAAAGCAGCATGGTTTGCTTTAACCTTCAGAAAACAGGTTGAGATGAGATCCGAGTTACACCAGAAAGCACTAGAGAGTTGAGGAAAAACTATTAGGTTGGGGGAAAAGCTATTAAATTGGGGGGAAAACTATTAAATTGGGGAGCAAGCTATTAAATTGGGGGACAAGCTATTAAATTGGGAGAAAAACTATTAGGTTGAAGGATGTTTGACTCAAGAAACAACTGAAAAAAAGGAGAAACTGGATATTAATAGCTTTGCTGGGTTTTGCTAACTGGAAACCTCATGTAAATACCTCCACATGATGCAGCTTCCTCCTCCACTAAAGTCAAAGGAACTCCACTTGAGGAAAATATAAGCTCGAGGAAAAGCAGCCAGCTGTTTTGCTTTGATCCAGATGTGAAGCTGTGACAAAGGGTGAAGGAAACAAAGTGGCAGCAAGCCTGGCACGCGTGGCCTCTGAGATGTGTCCTCAGTTTTTAGGCACTCATATTTTTAAGTGATGCTTTTATAAAAATACAGCTCAGGTTCGGGCTGGTTTAATTTGAGATGAGTACATGCTGAGTAAATGTGTGTTTCAGCTTGCTTTTAGTATGAATTTAGTAGAATTTGTCACCTTATTCATGTTTTTTTCTGGATTTTGTGGTAAGTAGATACCTGGAAAACACGATGCTCACCCTCTGGCTGCTCTTTCCTTCTTGTTTTGGTCTAATGAAGACCTTTGCAGCCTCTTTAAGCAGCGTCTTGTAGCATTTTCCAGCCAACAGCAGAATGAAAGGGTGATATCCAATCTGAAAATCTGGTCACTCTTGTCGCATGCTGCTGAGCACTGAATAGTTTCATGGAAACTTGTAGTTTTTTCTTTTCTTTCACCGCATTTTATGGGTGAAAATCCTCAGTGACCAGCATTGCCAGGTGACACTATCTGGACCAAGGGCTGTGTGAAATCAGGATTTCACCTGCATCAATCCCATGGACAGGCTTGGGAACACATCCCTGCACAGAGCAATCACTCAGGAAACTTTATTTCTGAGATAAAGATGAAAAAAGTGCTTTTTTAATGTAATAGTCCCCAGAAAATGGGCATTAAATTTCAGAGCAGCCCTTTAGTGGTGACGTGATGAAGGTGGGTACCAAAGTACCAGCTGGATCCTGCTCCGCACCTGGTTGAGACCAAGGTGGCACCTCATCATTTGCTTTTCCTGTGCCCCCAAAACTGATTTCAGAAATAAAATTTAAAAAAGGAGGTTTCTGGAGCGCTGCTGAGGTTTGCAAACAAGGCTGCGTATTCAAGTTTGGCCTTGAGTTCCCATAAAGAATGTACAAGGCATCTTGCTTAACAGACAGCTCCGGTTGCTGCCTACTGCTGCCTACTGTGTTACTGCTCTATCATGGAAACATCAACCACTGAAATAACTCATTTTTCTGCTTTTTGTTACCATTTCATCAACACAAGATGATGTGAATTTTCAGGGTTAATGCCAGCTCGTGGAAGAGGTTTATGGTTTATGTTTGTCCAAGTGAGGATGGGTCAGCAGTACCAGTGATGTACAAAACAGTAACAGCAAGAATCCCTGATCAAAAAGCCATTAATTAGCTTGTTATCACAAGGTTTTCTCTTCCATCTATTCCTGGGTGGATTGCCAGGGATCCTTCAGACACCGAGGGCTTCTCATAACCCGGATGCTTCTGAGTTCATGGATTGCTTTTTAACTTCACACAAAAGAACTTTAAATTAGCCTTCCTGTTAATGAAAAGACTAGATAGGTATAAAAAAACTAGGAAGGTTTTATTTCTGGCCCTAGAGAATTTAAAAATTGATTATATACAGTGGCATTGCCTGCTGGTGTTAATCAAGGACTGGACTTTCTGGTTCATGGAAAACAATAATTAGTTGTAAATACCCATTAAGTGTGGGTGACACACTTAATTCAGTGTGATTCAGTGACAACTATATGTCTGTGCCTCCGTCATCCCATGAGTGATCCCATCGCTGGAGGAGCTCGGAAATCTCTCCTTTTCCTCCAGTGTTTTCTATTCCTTCCCCTGAAATTTGAGCCTGAGCATGTAAATGAAGTCAGTGGCATTTCTGCCAGCAGATGGAAGCAGCAAAGCAACTTCTACAGCACCCAGAAAAGCCATTGCTGCTGAAAAAAAAGCCCTGAATAAAGGCACAAGGAGGCTGAGGATGGAGAAACGTAGTCCAGCAGCGCTCCACCTGCTCATATTTAAGAAGAAGGGTGGAAAAAAATATTGTATGCCCAGGTAGGGGAGAGCCCAGCAGAGTCCTTAAATCTTAAATTCACAAGTATGAGCCTGAACTAGAGCTGGGAGCCTTCAGGAAGAAAAACATTGCTTCTGTGCTTGAGCAATAGTTAAATCAGCATGATTTGATATCACAGGGTGTTTGACTTGCTGGAGGATTTTTGGATAAGTTGTATAAATCCATATGAATGTGCACACAGTTAATATTTACTGTCTGTAGGGTTTTAGAAGTAAGGCTTGTGGTCACAACCGCGCACCCAGGACGTGGAAAGTGTAAAAAATAAGTAGTAACTATAGACTGAAAGTCAAACCTTCAGGCAGGAGGAGAAATTATCTTTTTTTTCTTTTATGACTCAGTATTGAGGAGGTGGACACCAACACTTGTGCCGCCTTCGGGCTGTCCTTCCCACCATTGCCTGAGTCGTCTTCTGAGAGTTGCTGTTCTCCTTACAGGCTCCAAAAGGAGTCCAGGGCAAGTTGCTAAGCTCAGAAATAAGTGCCTGACTTCTAAAGACCTAAAAGAGGGTGAATCAAGCCTGTTTTCAGGTCTCACTTGCCTTGTAGGAGATGCAAAAAAAAAGGCATTTTTGTGTGCAAGTGCTTCACCCTTCACAAGGTGGCACCTTGGGGAAAAAAATAATCTCATTTTGGATGCAAGAGGCACTCCTTCCTCTTCTGGGAAACTAAAAAAGCACACTTGAATCCCTTCCTTCAAATGAAGTCAACAGGCACTGAGAAACACAAGCAGGCTTTAAATGCAACCAGGCTCTCCCACCTTATCTGCCTTGGCTTAGGTTTAAATGAAAATGGATTTTCTTATCAGGCCTTAGGAGAAAAAAGGACTTTCACATCATTGGGATAACTGGAATTAAACCGGCTTTGCACCCATTGCTCTTGAGGATAATGGGAAACATCCTTGTGCAGTGTTTGGGTTCAATCAAGGTGGTTTTCATGGTATGTGGATTGGGAAAATCCAGGCAGGCTTAAGGGGAGAGGGAACTGCAACTGTGGAGCTGTGGCTGCAATTCCTGCCTTGAGCTCTCCATTAATCCATTGCGGAAGATGTAGAAGATCTCAAAAACTTAAGATGATGCAGTTTTTTTTTTAATTTGTCTTGTCCTTCTTGTTGGTAATTTTTTCCCCCAAAACCATCTTGGAGATGGTCAAAATTTCAAGCAGACTTGGAGCTTTCAGGAGATCATCTTGTCTGCGACACATGGTGTGTTGATTGCTTGGGTAGATACCACACCCTGGACATCACAACCACACTTTTAGTATCCTGCTTTGCCAAACCTTATGTTATTTTTCGTTGTATTTTCAGGACGTGTTTGAGATGCACTTCGCCAAGATGCTGGATGAACCAGAAGAACCTGTGATTCCAGCTGCTTCTGCCATGGTGGTGCCACCTCCCACCAAGGTGGCTCACCCTTCATCTAGCAATAGCAGCAGCGCTAGCTCCTCCAACAGCCACAGCTCATTTGATGACTCCAAGGAAGAGCGAGCTCAGTGGTTAATGGAGCTGCAGGAACAGGTACTATGTCCATCATGATGGATTGGCAGTGTCCAACATGTCCTTCTTTTTGAACTTGGTGGCCTCGGGGACTTTGCTCAAAGCTGTGGACTTTCTAGTTGTACAATAGTGACCATCAGGTACAAAGCGCTCCAAAATGGTTAAAGTGAAGCACAAAGGAATAGGTGCTTTTCAGGATGGTCCTTCCAGTTGCTGTTAGGATAAACAAGATGGTCCCCAACGGCAGGAATTTGCTGCCTGCACTTGGGTGGTGTCTTCTGAGCATGCAGGATACCCCAGGGCTGCCTGAACTAATGGGCTAGAACAAGGATTTACCCAGTGTGGGGGAAGCCCATGAGATAACGAGCAGTGTTCCAACCAGTAACCTTACCTCCCGCATCTTCCCCATTCATGACATCAGTAGCACTGGTAATTAAAGCATCACTAGTGCTGACAAAGCGAGCAGCCCTCTTCTGCCTTAACAGGGAGAAATACCCGTAAAGAGGTTGTATCTTTCCTCTTGCAGTGGTCAACATGTCAATATACAGAAATCACAGTGTGATGAAAAGCTGGAAGAATCTACTTAATTAAAGATAAGAAAGCATTGGGCAGTAGAAACAAAATTAATTAATATGGAAAAGGAGGAGGTGCTGGGCAAAAGTATCTTGATCTTTGTATGTGTCTGCCTCTCAGCTTAAAGCAGTGCATGAACAACTTGCAGCCCTGTCCCAGCCACAGCAGAAGAAACCAAACAAAAAAGTGAAAGATGAGAAGAAGGAGAAGCACAAAAAAAAGGCAGAGCTGGAAGACACCAAGAAAAGCAAAGCCAAGGAACCGCCACCCAAGAAAAGCAACGGCAACAGCAGTATCTCCAGGTCAGCCCTTTCCCTCTTCCATCATGTAGGTCTTCTGTTTTACCACACAGCACTTTTATTTTTTTATTTCCCCTTTGCTAATTAACTTAATTATATGCAGGATTCTTGAGGAGTAACACCTTTGCTAGGGCTGACTCACAGTAAGTCCCTGTCTTCCAGAGGTGTTGCTCAAGGTCAAGACCCAGTCATGAGTTCAGCCTCATTTTTCAGGGCTGATGCTTTTCTGTGTGGCTGCTATGAGCATACCAAGTACAGGAGAGAGAAAAACCAAAAATAACATGGAGTCACTCTGTTGGATCTCAAATCCATGAATCCTTTATTTTTTCCTCCTTTCCTTTATTTTTTTTGGAAGCTGTAGGTTTTAAATTAAGAGGTAAGATGCTGAGAGCCGAGTCTCTATGGCTTGACAGCTGCCAGCTCAGAGGGGAGGCAGGGTCTTGGTATTTAACTCGAGGCAAAAAGGAGTTGATTGGCATATTTAGCTGTAATGAGATGAAAGTAAGAAAGAAGGAAATAATGAGCAAGGGTCTCACCACAGTGTTTAGTGTGTTCAGACTTTGAATAAAACCCTGCGGGCATGGCAGCAGATTCTTTTAGGAAAAATGGACTGTCTGTGACACCATTAACCTCATCCTTTACTAATTCTGGGGTGATTTTCTACCCAGACTTCAGGTATTACCTGTGTTAGCACTGAATCTGCTGCAAATGGCAGGATAAATATCTACAACTCTACCACCATCGTTTTGAAGTGCCTGAAGTGTAGATAACCCTGATGGTGATGTCAAGGAGTCCCTGTATCTGTTTTTTTTCCTTCTTATGAACATACTTTTTTTATGGATGCTGGGTTTTCCTTCTTCATACAGGGTGTCAGGCTCTGAAACAGCCCAACTTTTTGCCTTTCCTGGCAAGAAACCAAATTAAGCCTTGGTCCATCCAAGTACGTATGTAAGGAATTCCCCTCTGGAGCTGCTCCTACTTTTCTGAACTACCTCCTGGAGCCTCTCATCTCTTTGGGAGAACAAGCACTGGCATGAGTAGGTTGGGTGTCTAACAGAAGATTGAGCTCAGCCTTCTTGTCTAACGGCAGGTTGAGCTCAGCTTGTTCAACAGCAGCTTGAGCTCAGCTTTCTGCATCATGATTGAGTTTCAAGCTCAAGCTATAAATGAAAAAGGTGCTTGTTTCCAGGATGGAAGGTAAAAATATTAAAAATAGAGTGATTCAGTGGTTAAATTTAAGAGGTTAGACCCAGGTGGCTGCTTTTTGGTCTGTTCTATAATAACATTTTATAATTGTTTTTAAGTAGTATGAAGGAGCCTGTGATGGAGAAGAACAACAAGCTCCATCTGGCCTACGAGTCGGAGGAGGAGGAGCAGTGTAAACCCATGTCCTGTGAGGAGAAGAGGCAGCTGAGCCTGGACATTAAGAAACTCCCTGGTGAGAAATGGTGCCGAGTTGTCCATATCATCCAGTCAAGAGAACCTTTGCTCAAAAAATCCAATCCCAATGAGACTGAGATTGACTTTGAGATGTTAAAACCATCCATCTTATGGGAGCTGGAGAGATACGTAACGTCATGTTTACGGAAGAAGAGGAAACCTCAAGGTACATTTTAGCCTCAAAACCATTTTTTTCTCCTTATTCCAGCGATGCTTTCCCAAGGTCAAGAGATGGGTGGGAAAAAAGATGGTTGCAAGTATTTACGTGCTTGATAACCTAGCCTAGTGAAAAAGAGGATTTTATTTAATTTTTAAAATTTTATTTAATTGACTGTTTAATGACACATCAGCATGTGTATTAAGTCCTGCCACGGGGCTGGAATTTGGTGGTGCTGATATGAGGCCGCTAATTCCTATATTGCCCCTAAATTGTCAGTATTTTAATTCCAGTTCATATCTTTACAAATAGCTGCAAGTTGTTAATTTCAATCTGATGCAAGTGGTTTTTCTTAAACCTGCTAATGATCTTTGTGACGAGCAGCAGAGCTTTGTTTCAGGGCAGGGAGTGGAGACAAAGTGGGGGAAACCCCAATTCCTCTACCCTTGGTATCAGTGGGATGCCAGTGTACCGGACAGTTGTCGGATGCAGGGGTTTTGCTCTGGAACTTGGCCAGATTTTGGCTGAGGGACAGCCTGCGCCTCATACCTCCGCTTCTGGAGGTAGAATAGGGTTTTCCCCCTTTTTTAATACATCTGGGTTTTATTTTTTAAGGGATATTTTGATACACTTTAATATATTTTCATCTATTTAAATATATTTTAAATATATATTTTATCTCCATTTGTTATATCCATAAATTCCATTTAAATATATATTTTATACCCATTTTTATTTTTCATCTATTTAAAAGTATATATTTCTATAATAAATATACAACTTTATTAATGACCAAAGACCAGCTGAACACTTCTTTACATAAATTGCCCACAGCAAAAGGGGAGCTGGCAGCTACAGGGTGAGAAATAAGGGAATTTAAATGGATTTCCCATGGCCAAGAGGTAATGATTACTTCCTGGGATAAACCCAAGTGGAAAACAAACCAGGCCAAATCCTGGAAGTTTTCTTTATCGTTCTGTACACTAGGAAAAGATTTAGATTTTTTTTTTCTTTAGTTTAGGGTTTTAGGGGTTTAGTAGAGGGCTCCAATATCACCAGTGGCTTGAGCAACTCCTAGGCTGTAGCCACCTTTTTATTCCCATTTAAACTATTAAAAAAAAGGCAATTTTATAGTTTTCCACTGCCTCAGCCTCCTTCCACCTCCTTAGACAGTTCAGGCAGCTGAAAAAAAAGTGAGTTTTCAACTTTGTATCACACAGCCAGGCAGGATTAAGCACCAGCTCCTGGCTGGGCACAAGCAGGGTGGAGGAGAAAACCCCCGTGGTCTCAGGCCAGCCTAATGCAGCTGCATAAAACCAGACCTTTTTACCCTGGAGGGGTTTAGGAGGATGAAGAACGACCTTGCTTAAGCAAGTGAGCACTTCTTGTGTGGCTGGATGTCTGCTGGGACAGGCTTAAATCCTGTCTGGCTCCTGTTTGTACATTCCCATCCCACTTTGGATGGTGATGGAAAGGGATACCCCGTAAAAAGTCATCACCCCAAAGGCCTCAGAGACCCCACTGCATCCCAGCTAGTGCAGATCAGCGATAGAAATAAGCAGAGATGCAGAATTAAAACCTTGCTAAGCCCATCTGCAGGAATATCTGGACACCCCAGGGTGGCTGCTGATGTCAGTACGGGAGGAGCAGGCAGGTTTGGGAGGAGCAAGCAGCAGCAGCCAGGATTTGGGGTTATTAATTAGCCTTTAAAGATGTCATACTCTTGTCTTCTTGCAGCGGAGAAAGTGGATGTAATTGCTGTTTCCTCTAAAATGAAGGGGTTCTCCTCCTCAGAGTCTGAGAGCACCAGTGAGTCCAGCTCCTCCGACAGCAAAGATTCAGAATCAGGTTAGACACAGCTTATTTAATGACTCAGTCCTAGACCTGCTTTCTGTATAAATAAGTATATTTTCATTCCTGGCTTGGTCTTGTAATTTTTCTTTTTTTTTTCTGTCTTTATAATGAAAAAGACAATATATGCAGCTGCATGTTGCTCATTTTTGGCCTCGATATGGACAAGCAGGCGATAGTGATGTTGTCTCTGGTAGTTCTTAAGCTCAACACGATGATTTTTCGTAAGCTTTTCCTTGCTGAACTTGGACATGAGCGCAGGAGCCAAAAAAATAACGTGCGCCAAGGTAGATCTTTGTCTGGTTAATGACCTAGATTTGTATTTTTAGAAAAGCGCTGTTATTTTTCCCTCAAAGGAGAGGTTTAAAACGTTGTTGCCAGTGCCACTCGCACCAGAGAAGATGGAGAAAGACGGAGGAAATGGGGTTTTACATGTAAAAGCCTTTTTAATCTTTGGCATCAGGCAGATCTCGAGAAAAAAGGATTTAAAATTAAATTTTAAATTTTAAATTACCAGAGCAGTGTCTTTGTTGCATAACTCTTTGCTTTTCCCTTGTCCCACCATCGTTCAGGCTTAAATTAGGCTGTTCTCATGTTCTTCTTAATTATTACACTTTCCTTGTTAGCATTCCCTCCTTGGTTTTAGGGAAGCAAAGCTTGTGCTGTCACTTAAAGCTGTTTTTTCCTCCAACCTGGCTAACTCAGCTTGGACTCCAGAGCTTAAGCTGGGCTTACCCCAGCACTTAAGTCAACAGTAAGACTTTTGCATCTCCAGCAGACTGGGAAATCATGAGATGCACGTGGCAGAAAATAATCTGGATTTATTTTCATAGCTGGGTTGGATGCATAGGGAAAACAGCACAAAAGAAGGAGCAGAAATTTTTTAAAAAGTAAATAAACCCCCTAAAATAAATCAGGATTGATGGGACTCGCCTTTGAGCCTCTGCTGACAATGCTTTCCAGTGACCCTCCAGTTTTCAGAGACATGTTTGTCTGGGATAAGTCCAGAGTTTGATATATTTGAAAATATGTACCTACTTTAATATATTTTTAATAGAATTGGCCTTTTTTTTTCCAGAGGTTGAAAGGTTTTGATGGAGCATTTAGGGTTGACTCTTGGCAATCAGAAAAATTAAATTATTTGGTGCTAAATTCTGCTCTGGTTTGAAGGGGGAAAGCAAAACCTGATGTATTTATGCTCTTAAACAAGTTTTTATCCAATTTATCTTTATTTCTGCCAAGATTACAATCACATCAACCAAAATAAACCAGAGCAACCAGTTTATTGCAACCCACCTTATCACGTCACATTAATCTTGACCAACATCAACTCATCCCAAATCCAGAGCCTTAATCCCAGCACCCCATTTCCAAATGCAACCCATCTGATAAATTTTGCCTGCTGAACCCATGGGCTACAAATCCCCAAATTGCATTTTACTTAAAATTCTCTTTTTTCCCCAGCTAAGCCAATGATAGATCCTCAGCCAGATAGCAGGATCCTGGACTAGGTTGTATTTCAGGTGATGATTTATAGGGATGATCTCAGGGATCTCTCCAGAGCGCAGCAGCAGGGATGTGAGATGTAAGATGGCAATTTTTGGGATGTGCTGATGCCAAACCCCTCTTGTTTCAATGAGCAGGGCTAATTAAAACCTAGGAAGGCAACAAAATCTCCTCTGTGCTGTTCTCACTCTGGCAAAGCCAGCTTCTGGTAGAGCAGAAAATGCTCTTTTTTGAGTGTTTCTCCCCAGACAGCGGCTGGGTGGATGAGGAGGAGCGCAGGTTGCTCTTGCATTTGAGTTTTTAAATGCTTTTGTCCTCTTTTTTGGCTGCTTTTCCCCAAATCCAACAACTCCAGTGTTTGCTATCTCACTTGGGAGTATTTGGGTTTATTTGGCTGATGTAGATGATGCTATCAGGGTTCAGCTCCTGCTCTGGTGCTTGGAAAAGTCTTAATGCAGCTCTGGCATGGATACCCTTGGTCTACGCCAGAGTTGTCACCATTGGGGGATGAATCCAAGCCATAACGCTTTGGGTAAGAGGTTAATTAAGGGAATTAATCTATTTTATTAAATTAATTTCCAATGTCAATGGGTTTTTGCTTTCCTAAACCATTTTTTCTCCCCTTTCTGATAAAATACATGATGAAAACCCTTGACTGCAGGGATTTGCCCAATATATGGTAGATCTTATCCATCCTGGTATTTGCAATGTTACTGTTCAATCACTTGCAAGTTGTCTTTTAAGACGTTTTAAGACCTTTTAAGAGGTTTTAAGACCTTTTAATATGTTTAAAGACATTTTAAGATGGTTTAAGACATTTAAAGATATATTTTTGACATGGTGCATTGTCCTGTTACTTTACCGTGATATTATTTTAACGACCCTGAGCGGGACATTATGTTGTGAAATACTCATATATTTATTTTTTTCCGGGAGGATAATCATGCCAACACCTGTGTTGGCTTAAGTGGACAATTAGATTTAAAATTCGCTGGTAAGCTTCAAAATTTTCCCTGCAATTTTTAGTAAGATTTAGCATCTTAACAATTTATTTAGTATTAATGAAGCTTATTTGCCTTCTGAGCCACTGTACGGTGGGATTACTTTGTGCAGTAGATATTTGTGATTTTAAAATGAGTGGCAAAAGTCGATAACATGGATTTTTTTACCTTGATTTTTGCATTTGCTTGGGTTTATCATAAAACAAAGAGGTAGTTAATGCTAACATATATAAACAAATGCAAATGCAATGAAATTGTAAGCTAGAATTAATTGCAATTAATTGCAACTCCATGTTATTCTCTTTAAAGTGTGGTTTTGCCGCTTGGCAGTGGCTCCCAAGAGCTGCCTTTTGCCTTTTTGCAATCCAGAGCTTTTAAAATCTAAATTATCTTACCTGCTTAAATCCATGCAAAGTCTCCATCCCTCTGTGTAGCTGGCAATTAAATCAGTTTTATTAAATCAGGAGTGGTTTACCGAAAATCTGCTGAAACTCTGGAAAAAAGGAGGCTTTAATGGAGGGAATAATAATAATAATACCAGTTTTGTAGCATAGGAGATGGGACTGAGCCTTTGCCTTGAGCTCTGAAAAACCAGAGGTGCCGATCGAGAGGGTTATTCCAATTTAACTTGTTGTAATTAGGAATTAGTGGATGCAAATGACCCCAGACTCTATCCTGGAAGCATCTAGGTAGGATTTTTTGCTTGCAGACGGCTAGGAATGAGCTCTCTGAGCATCTTGGATGCTTCTCCCAGCTTCAAGTATCAGCACTTGGGGTGGACCATGGTTTAGCTGATGGTTCAGCAAGTGCTGCCATCCTGGGGGTCAGGCAACTTAAAACCTGGGTTATTTTTGGTAGGCACCAAATTTTGAGTTATTTAACAGCAAACCAGATGAGCTCTGCCTGTTCATTGTCACCGCTCAGCTCAGCGGGGTTGTTTTATCCCTCAAATATTTTGGGAGATGCTTCCCAGGACCCCCAAAGTCCAGTCAGGCAGAGAAATCCTGCAGGTGCAATAATTAATTGTAGCAATTAAAAGTTTAGCAATTAAATCTGAGCCTCAGTTAGTTCATGGTCAGTAATTTTGCTTTTCTTCTGAAATGTCCCAAAGGAAAATTGCACTTATCCATGTGTTCCATGCAGTTGTGCAAAGGAAAACGTTTGCAGCTTGCTCAAGGCTGCAGCAGCACAGTTATGTTTTATGAAGGATTAAAAGCTGGGGCTAGAGCTAGCTCAGCAGTGATGGAAAACCTGTTTCTGGGGTTGCGGGGCTGCTTTCAGCAACCCTTTTAATTTGACTAGTGAGTCCTCCTGTCTTTAGGAGGAGAGGCATTAACGTAAGGCTGGGTTAGTAGCAGGCTGGGACATCATGGCATCTCAAGAGCTGATGATCCCTCATGTTTAATTTGGAGGCATCTAGGTTTAAATCACAAGTACCTGGATTTAATTAGCAGGTACCTGTTTTTAATTAAAAAAATCTGTGTTTAATTTGGAGGCACCTGGGTTTAAATTGCAGGTACCCCTGTTTTAATTCAGAGCTGCCCATGTTTTAATTCAGAGGTACCCTGGTTAAATTCAGAGGTACCTGGGTTTAATTCAAAAGTATTTGGGTTTAATTTGCAGGTACCTGAATTTTAATTCGTGGGTACCCAGAATTCATATGTACCTGGGTTTAAATTTCCGTTACCTGGGTTTAATTCATAAGTACTTGGGTTTAATTCAAAAGTACTGGGGCTTAATCTGCAGGTAGTGAGGTTTAATCCACCGGTACCTAGGTTTAATTTGCAGGTACCCAGGTTTAACCTGCAGGTACCCATAGCTGTGGGTGCTGGTGAAGCTCAGTCCCAGCCACCAAGATACACCCTACGTCATCCATGCACTGGTTTATTTTAGTGAGTTTTAATCCTCGATCCATTTCCCTTTGAGTCTGAGAGAGAGGTAGATTGATTTAATCCAACCATTTATTTTTGAAAGTAGATTTGTGCCTTTGGAAATAATTTGCTCCTTTTTGCCTCATTCCCAGGCTTGGTTTCTTGGCTGGAGTGTACAATAGGAAGGACTTGGAGTCCCTTGTAGACCTAACATGAGTCTTCCCCTATCTCATGGCTGCCACTTACGCTCAGCAGGAGAGGACAAGTCTCTGTTGGGCTCGGTTTGGCCATGTTTGCCCATGGCAAGGTGCCATGGGGTAGGTACAGCTGGGACCGTGGCCATGCTAGTTAATCTTGACTTAACAGAAACTCTGATCTTCATCAGTGTATGGTCAGCATGCAGGCAACAGGCAGTAGGGCATCATGTGGCTTTATAACGCCACAGGCAGCCCTGCCTGCAGGCAGCACCTCTGTGCAGTAACAGTGCCGAGAAAAACACAGATCCCTTTAGTTTTACTGTAGAAACACTTCCGAATTGCTTTGCTCAAGGATGGGTCTCACTGAAAATACTCCCAAGTGCCGTACAGCATCTCGTGGTTATGCTGCAGGGTCCCAGTTTGCTGGCAGCGACGTGTCTTTGCTGTGGTGGAGTGGCTGCACCAGCTCCACGTTGAGCATCCCCTCCCTGGGGGCAGTATCCAGCACCCTGTCAAGCAGCTTTTGGGTCAAATTAGGCAAATTTTGGTGTATTTAATGGGATTTGGAGAAGGACAGCTGACCCAGTCATTCTTCCAGCAGCACCGCAGTCGCATATGTGCCCAATTTTGCAGGGATTCACAGAGTCTATAGTGCAGATGAAGCCACTGTGGTGATCTCCAAGAGCCAAATTATTTAAAAAGAATATGTTCCACTGAAAAAACCCAACAACCTACCACCAAATCCAGGAAGCTCCAGTGTGGCTCTGTTGCCATAAAACCTGTTAGAGATTCCTTTTTATATAAAAAAAAATTATAACCAATATTCTATCGAAAAGTTGCTTTTGGGGTGGGGATTTTTTTGCGTTTTTTGTAATTTTACATCTATTTTTTACCTGAATGCACCAGACTTGGAAAATCGGGATGAATTTAACTACAAAAAACCTGTTTCCATAACCACTTTTATTTAGATTTTTTTTTTCCCACTTAACCTTGATCTGCTACAAATAATTTATATAAATCTGTTTATTTTTATATTCCCTCTGCATGTTTCAGGATTTTGCAGCCATGTAACCACCAGCTCCTTTCCTCCCCAAAAAAGGAGAAAAATTGTATAGCTTTGATATTTTTATTTTTAAATAATAAAATCAATAATGTGGCTTGCTATGGAAAATGCAGTTTTTTGTATAATCGTGGAACATTAACTAACAATTGTGGAAATTACAATGATGGTGAACTGTATGTCACTTTTTTACTATTTCAGGTAAATTGGGTGGGAGTAAAAGATGAGGATTTAGGGAAAAATAAAATCTATATACATGTGGCTGACGACATGCTGGCAGGAGCGGAGCCTCATGCACCAATTTAAGCTTTCTGCTCTACAAACATCTTGAAATTACAGCATGGAAATTACCTTTTTCTTTAATCCCAGTGATTTTTAGCCCTGCGGATGAGTTTTAACAACAGCAGGGTGTGAAATTGCATCAGGGTCAGAGATGGGACGGGGCTTCTTCTTGGTGCTCTTGCTACCTGGGGAGGCACTGGTAGAGATGTTGAACCACACAACTCCAACTGTAACCCAGTAACTGTCTTCAACAGTGAAGAAACTTCATCCTTCAGTGTGGTTGGCTTCTCTGAAGTCACCAATTCCACCGGGTGATCCCCTTGGACCATCATGGCTTTGCCACTCATGGTCTCTGTTGGCTTTGTCTTCTTGGTGAAGACATCTCTGGCCAGTGTGAAATGCTGTCGGGGTCAGAGATGGGACAGGGCTTCTTCTCGGTGCTCTTGCTCCCCGGGGAGATGCCAAACCACTCAATACCAACTGTAACAAAACACCTGTCTTCAGGCCTAAAGAAGGTTCATCCTTCGGTTGGGTTAACCATTACCCAAGCTCATTGCAACTCTGAAATGACCAATGCCACCAGGTGATCCCCCTGGACTGTTGTGGCTTTGCCACTCATGGTCTCCATAGGCTTTGTCTTCTTGAGTCTCCTGTCTCTCTGTTCACCAGTGGATGCTTTCAGCCATGATTGCTGTTGATTGGTGATTCAAGTGGCAGGATTCACCCATCCTGCTCCAAAGTCATGCCTCGGTTCATTGTGGTGATATTCGGCTTGTACCAAGAATGATGGCAAAGCCTATGCTGAAAACATTCCCCTTGGAGAACTCTGGGTTGTAGCACATCAGAAAATGGATGGAGAAGAGCACAACCATCCTCTCTGAAGGAGCAACACAGGAGAAGAAACAGCTTTTGAAGCAGATGATGCTCGCGGTCAAACCATAGCGGCTCCTCTTCCCACCCAAAATTGGAGCAGGGATGTGCTGAGTCTATCATGTGGCTTTTTTGGGGAACTGATGCTTAATCCCTCCTGGTCCTGGCTTAGTCCGCTGCTTTTCTCCTCTCTTCCTACCTGACACCTCTGCTTTGCGCATTTATTCCAATTTTGGGTTTTCTTTACCATCCCATGAGTGCTTTTATCCTGATTAAATAGGATGAGACAGAAACTGGGGGGCTCTGTGAAGCTGCCTCCACTCCTCAATAGATGTGCCCAGATGTGTTTTATCCATAGGGAGGCATCTGCCAGACAAACTTGTCTCCACTTCTAGTCCTTGCTCCTTCTGTGGCATCAGTGGAGCGAGCAGTGAAGTCCTGCAAAGCACTTTAGCTCTTGATGGAAGAAGACATCAGGTCTTGGTCTTTCTGGAAAGTGGGTCTGCTCCCGGCATCCATCTGGATCCATGGACGCCCATCCAGAGCCATGGATGCCCATTTGGATCTGTGGATGCCCATTCAAGCCATGGACACCTATCAGGAGGTGCGGGCACCCATCTTGAACCGTGGATGCCCATCCAAATCTGTGACATCCTGAGCTCGGCATCACGATGCTCCAAGGAATCCCACATCTCCTCTTCCCAACTCGCTGGCTCCCTAGTGGCATTTTAATCCTGCTCTTCCATTATCTGTGGATCTGCCATATCCGGGCAGTAGCATCAGGAATCGTCAACCATGGGCTCAAAAAGCCTCTTCCACCTTGAAACCAGATACTTCTTATATTTAAAACCAAACATTTGCAGGTAGATTAATAGGAGCTGAGTGATTTTGCAGCACCCAGCGCTGAGATTTCAACTTCTCCCCTTCCCAACATTTTTTTGGTTGTTTTTTTCCAAAAAAACCCACCCACTTTTTTATCTACTTCATCCTTAAAATCTGCAAAATGGCCCCACTGCGCCAGCACAGCCCATCACCAGGTGTGTGGGCGCGTTCTGGTGCTGATACTGGTCACCGGTGCTGCCTTATAATTAAAAAAAACAGATGAAGCAGCAAACTTCAAAAATTAATTTAACTTCTGGAGGGATTTAACGGAAAATGCCATTTGAGAGGTGATCCCTGGGGATCAGGAGGTTTTTCCTCCCCCCACCAAACTGTGGCTGTGAGGGTTTTATCTGTCGTGTTTTGCTGGGCATATCCAAACACCACGCCAAATAAAGGCAAAAATTCCACCACCAAGGGATTTATGTGGCTGAATAAGCCATCTCAGACAATGTTTTTTGTTAATTCACTGTTTCTTGGCATGGTTTGTGGAGGAAATCCTGGGAAATTGTTGTCCTAAACCCAAATTCAAACCAGTTGTTTTTGATGACGATGTTTTAAAAATATTGCTGGAGGAAAGGCAGTGTGAGCGAGCATCCTGTGGGAAGACGGCAAACCCAAACCCTCTGCAGATTTAGGAGGAAAAGGGAATGGAAAATTGCTGTTTGTGTAGCTGGGGTATTTGATATCTTATTTTTTTTATTCCTTCTGCCGAATTTCTTGCTCCTTATCTCCCCCTTCAGAGCAAGGCAGAATTCCTGGAATAGCTGAGTCTGGTTGAGCAATGTTTTTTCTTGGCTATTGGGTCCTTCTGCACCGCAAAGATGTGAGTGGAAGGAGACCGGTGGTCTTCACCTTAATATTCTTCTCCTTTTTGCTACAATACTCCTTTTTGCAACAGCACGGTGGTGAAAAACCCGAGCCTCCGGGCAAGAGGCTTCTGGGGAAATCCAGCTCAATTGATGCCTAAAATCTTCTCCTTTGCTGTTGTTGTTACCAAATCAGTGCTGTTGAGTTTTCACATGGGCAATGGGGGTAGGCTGGCACCGATGGGGTACTAACGTTTGCTCTGTTCCCCTTTTCTTTTTGGCAGAAATGGCACCAAAAGTGAAGAAAAAAGGGCATTCGGGACGAGAGCAAAAAAAGGTAGGTGACGCAGCATCCTTCTCATATCACTGCAGTTGGGGTTGAATCCCAGGGGACGTTCAGGAGCACCAGGAATGCTGGCAGAACCATTGCCGACATGCTCAGCTGGGTCGATAACCTCCCCGTGCTTGGCCAAAGAGGCTTTTGCTTTGCTTGGAAGCTGTCCCGAGCAAGCCCAAAATTGGGTGATATAGTTGAAAGGACATGGGGAACGCGTTTCACTGACCAGAAGTGTTTTGGTGACCAGGAGGGCATTTTGGTGACTGAAAAGGTGTTTCAGTGACCGGGAGGGTGTTTTAGTTGACCAGGAGGGTGTTCATGTGACCAGGAAGGCATTTTGGTGACCAGGAAGGTGTTTTGGTGACTGAGAAGGTGTTTTGGTAACTCACCAGTGTTTTTTTTTTCTCTTAGCATCACCCTCATCACCATCAACCGGTGCAGCAGCAACCACCACCACCGCAGCCTCCTCTGCCACCGCAACTGCAACAGCCCCCTCTGCCACCACAGCCCTTACCACTGCAGCTGTTACCACCTCAGCAGCCCCCAGCACCACCCCTGCCACCGCCTGTCCCTCAACAAGCTCCTCTGCCAATGAAGTCTTCTCCACTTTTCATCACAGCGCAAGTGCCTGTCCTGGAGCACCTGCTGCTGGGGAATGGTGCTGGTATGTTCGACACTGTGATGCATTTCACCCAACCCATCACACATCTTTCTCAACCAGAGATGTTGCCCCATCTCCCCCAGCCACCTGAGCACAGCACTCGTCCCCACCTCAACCACTGTGCTGTGGTGTCTCCTCCAGGTGAGCATGGCTTCTTGGGACGAGCCCAACGTGTGGTCCTTCCTCAAGCTGGGAGGAAGAGGATGGCATTGGGTGGGTTTTTATTCCTCCTGGAGGATGACTAGGATGGAGAAGTGGTGGGTGGGCAAGGGGAGGTTCTCCACTCCTGATGTCCACCATGTCCTTCCCTTTCTCCCCATCTTTGCACAACACTTTACCTCAGCAGCCCTTGGGACCCAGTAACCGAGCTGAGGTGCTACCCCCAAAGCCTTCACGTCCACTGGTTGTCTTGCTGGTCATCAGCCAGCAACCCATGCTGCCTCAACTGCCCTAATTTCCCTAGAAGGATGAAGAACCTCTTCCGCTGCACCACAACCTGCCTCTGAGCACCAGCCAGATGCAGCTTTACTTTCAGCAGCTGCAAAAAGTGCAGCCGCAGACTCTTCCCTTCAGTGAAGGTCCAGTCACAATTGCAGCCACCCCTGCAGCTGCCGGCTCACCCCGCAGTGCAGCAGCTGCAGCACCATCTGCTGCCATGGCCCATGCACATGCAACCCATGCCCTTCTCATCCCACATCCCCCAACCTCTGCTGCAGCAACATCCACCCCCACAACTGCCACCACCACCACAGCTGGCCAAATGGCAGCAGGTCATCCAGTATCACCTGTCGCCGCAGAACCATAAGCCTGATCCCTACTTGACCAGTGAGCTGGAGTCAGGGATGGCAGCTGAGTCTACAGCTTGAGCCTAGTTGCGCTGCATGGTGAGGAGGGGGTACGGGGTGGTTTCCATCTGTCCTCTGAGCTCTGCCAGCATCCCTTGGTAGACAATGGTGCTGAGGGAGCCGTGGTTAGCCGGAGTCTGACGTAACCGCCTGGCAATGCCTGTTCCCATCTCAAATCCTTAAAAATTCGAGGATATCAAGTGTTTGAAGATCTTGAGGATCTCAGGTTTTTGAGGATCTAGAGGTTCTCAGATCTTTGAGGATCTCAACGATCTCAAATCTTTACAGAACTCTATCTCAAATCTTTGAGGAACTCAAGGTTCTCAGATCTTTGAAGACCTCAGGGTTCTCAAGTTTTTGAGTCTCGGCACAGCTCTGATGTCAGAGCTGGCCTCACCTTCATCACTGTCCCAGCTGGGTGCCAGCATTGGGTGGTCTCTCTCAAAGCAGCAGGGGGTCCGCTCCCCGCTCTTAGAGGAGGTCAGGGCTGTGAATGCCCCACGGGAGTTTCCTGGCATTTTTCAGAGTGTGGCCTCCAATAATGCAGGTGCTTGGCTACCAGGTGGAGGAGAAGGGATGATCTGGGGGGAAACCCAGCGCGATGACCTCCAGCTACACCAGAAATTGGAGGAAGCAGCCATGATAACGTGGCCATGGGGTTCAGCCTTCAAGGTTGGCTTGGGAGATCCCAGATCTTCACGATGGCCATGGGATGGGTGGTGCCACCACTGACATTCCCAAGGGGGAATGTCTGCGGCTGGGATAGCTCTAGCAGTGTCGTGCTTTCGAGACCGGGCACCCATAAAACCTCTGCGGTATGGGGAGGTCTCGCTCCTGCTTTTGCTTGGCCACATGGTTCCCCAGGTTGTGGCACATGAGGTCTTTGCTCCTGAAGTCATCCTGCTCAGCCCCCACGTGGGCATAGGCAGGACAAAATCCCTGGATTTGAAGAGATGGAGCCAGGTGAGGGCAGGCAGTGCTTGGAGCTGCTGCTTCTGCCTGCAGAGCTGCTGCAGGTAGCTTGGTTTTGATGCCTGATACAGCAGGCTTGGACACGATGCCCACAATGGAGCCTGCTGGCTCCTGAAAACCTCCTGTGGCTTGTAGAGCCAATGCATCCTGCCTCTGTGGCTTTGGACAGGGAGAGGTGCAGGCAGAGAGAAGTGCAGGCAGGGCAGTGTCAGTGCTTGGGTGTCCTAGGGGAACAGTTTTACAGCTGGAATTACTGATGGACCACCAGGAGAATGAGCAGAAGGGGTTGAATTACACGGGGACACCACAAACAAGCATCACCAAGGCAGGACAAGCCACAGTGCAGCCTTGCAGCATCTTCTGCTCCCCAGCATTCACTTACAGCAGTGGTACTGGCTGGAAGGAGGTGGCTGGGGTCCACTGGGGACATCCCTGGCCACCACACTTCATCCAGGAAAGTGATGGTCCCACAGGGTGATGGCATGCACTGATGGGCTTTTTCGGATGATGTTTGGTGTGCCAGTGGTGATGATGGTTAACTGATTGATTCCAAACTGTTCCTAGGTACCTTGAGGGAAGCCCCTTACCCTCTCATGATGCATTCCCCACAGATGCCACAGTGCCAGGGTTTGGTCTGCCAGTTGCCACCTCAACAAACTATCCAGCCAGAAAAAGAGGTAAAAGGGAAAGCAGAGCACCCAACCGTGGGTGTCCCGACCAATGGGGACCATCGTCTTCCTACCACTCATTTAGGAGCAAGTGCCAAAAGCCCAGGGGCTGTTGGTCAGCGGTTTGCATCGGGAATTTGAGGAGGGAGGGCGGGTGAGGGAAGGGCATCTCTGAATGTTTCTTGACCCTTTTTTTCGTGGCAGGAGATGAGAGCCGCCTCCGTCATCCAATCTCAACCCATGGTGGTGAAGGAGGAGAATATGCATTTGCCCATCATCCATAATAATGATAAGACCTTCAGTCCCTCATTGCATCCTCTGAAACACACAGAGAGCATCAAATCACCTGTGCACATCCTGCAACGTGAGTCCGGGGACACACTGGTTCAGATGTCCCTCCAAGTTCAGTGACTGAGACACCCATCACCCCCCAGTTTGGTGGCAGAGACCCTATCACATCCCATTTTGGTGGCTGAGAACCCCATCATCCCCTATTTCAGCAGCTGAGACCCTGTCACCCCCTATTTTGGTGGCTCAGACCCCCATTGCCCCTGGGTGATTACCCCTCACCATGGGGCTCTTGGAGGACCCCAATAACCTCTGATAGAAGCCGCTGGTTTTTAGGGACAGAGATGAAACTCGTGGAGGAGGGACGACATGTCATCAGACCCCCGGAGCAAAACTCCCCACCACTGGGAGTGCAGGAGAAAGATTGGCAGAAACAGGAGCCGAAAACACTCATCGCCCCCAAAAAGGTAATGTACCCTGGCAAAAATTAGGAAAAAACCTCCCAAAATTTAGAATTAGACCTCCTAAAATTAGGCAGGACCATGTCAGTCACCTGAATCTTGGTGTACAACCGAGATTTGGTGTTTTCCACCTCCAAATTTCCCATTTGGAGATGGAAAGCACCCGATGGAGGTTGGAGAGGTGGAGATGGGACCCGCACCAAGGTGAGGGATGGGATGCAATCCAGAGGGACCTGGACAAGCTCCAGAAGTGGGCCCATAAGAACCTCATGAGGTTCTGCAAGGCCAAGTGCAAGGTCCTGCACCTGGGTTGGTATTGGTACAGGTTGGGGGATGGAGAGCAGACACACAGAGACAAGGACTTGAGGGTGTTGGTGGGTGGAAAGCTGGATATGAGCCAGCGACGTGCACTCGCAGCCCAGAAAGCCAATGGTATCCTGGGCTGCATCAGAAGAAGCATAGCCAGCAGGTCAAGGGAGGTGATGCTCCTCCTCTGCTCTCCTGAGACCCCATCTGGAGTCCTGCATCCAGCTCTGGGGTCCTCAGGACAAGAAGGACATGCACCTGTTGGAGTGGGTCCAGAGCAGGTCCTGAAGATGATCCAAGAGCTGGAATGTCTTTCCTATGAGGAGAGGTTGAGAGAGTTGTGGTTCTCCAGCCTGGAGGAGGCTCCAGGAAGACCTTCTTGTGTCCTTCCCATATATAAACGTATTTATAAGAAAGATGGAGAGAGACTTCTGACCAAGACCTGTAGGACAAGGGGCAATGGTTTTAAACTGGAAGAGGGTAGGTTTAGATTGGACCTCAGGAAGAAATATTTTATGCTGAGAGTGGTGAGACACTGGAACAGGTTACCCAGAGAGGTGGTAGATGCCCTATCCCTGCAAACATCCAAGGACAGGTTGGACAGGGCTCTGAGCACCCTGATCTAGTTGAAGATGTCCCTGCTCATGGCGGGAGGGTTGGACTAGATGACTGTTGTGGTTTAACCCCAGCCAGCAACTAAGCACCACACAGCTGCTCACTCACTTCCCCCCCACACCCAGTGGGATGGGGGAGAAAATCGGGAAAAGAACTAAAACTCGTGGGTTGAGATAAGAACGGTTTAATAGAACAGAAAAGAAGAAACTAATAATGATAATAATAACACTAATGAAATGACAAGAGTAATAATAAAAGGATTGGAATATACAAGTGGTGCACAATGCAATTGCTCACCACCCACCAACCAACATGCCTGTTAGTTCCCGAGCGGCAATCCCCTGCCGAGTTCCTAAAACTTCATATGGTATGGAATACCCTGTTGGCCACTTTGGATCAGCTGCCCTGACTGTGTTGCCTCCCAACTTCTTGTGCCCCTCCAGCTTTCTTGCTGGCTGGGCATCAGAAGCCGAAAAGCCTTGACTTTAGCCTAAGTATTACTTAGCAACAACTGAAAACATCAGTGTGTTATCAACATTCTTCTCATACCTAACTCAAAAACATAGCACTATACCAGCTACTAGGAAGACAATTAACTCTATCCCAGCTGAAACCAGGACAATGACCTTGAAAGGTCCCTTCAAAACCAAACTATTATGTGATTCTCTGGTTCTAAGTGTGCACGGGGAATGTGAGGTGCCGGAGGAGCCGGTCCTGCTCCTGGCATTCCCAGGAAGGCGTCAGAGCCACCCACTTGGCTTTGGGGAGGAGATGCTGCCCAGCTGCCTGATGTGGGTCCACCACCTCCTTTGGCATCCTGCAGCCCCAGGGAATGGAAAGGTGTTTCTCCAGATGACACAGTGATGGGGAACAGCTTTTTGGAAGCAGAAGGATGGACATTTGCCAGATCAACTTCCTCTCTGCAGCTCATCTCTTCCTAACCCACCAGTCCTTCTCTCCGTAGGACCTAAAAATCAGGAACATGGGTTCCTGGGCAAGCTTGCTCCAGAAACACCCCACCACTCCGTCCTTCACAGCCAAGTCCTCCAGCAATACCTTTGAGCAGTTCAAGAGGGTGGCACGGGAGAAGGAGGAGCAGGAGAAGGTGCTGAAGGCTCGGGCGGAGCAGGTGGAAAGGGAGAAGGAGCGGCTGAGGCAGGAGCTGGAGAGGATGAGGTGAGACCACCACCACAACCATCACCACCACCATGGTGACGGCATTTTGGGGCGTCCTCACCTTGGCCAAGGGCATGGGGAGATGTGTGATCTTGTGGCACAATCTGCAATGGTCCATGGCATGATTGTGTAGCATAAATCCGATCCGTGGTATGATCCCACCTCTTGGCATGAATCTGATCTCATGGCATAAGACTGATCTGATGTCTTGGCACGATCTGTGCTGATCTGATCTGTGGCACAATCCAATCTCATGGCACAAATAACGATCCAATCTGTTGCATGACACAGTCTCATGGCACGAATCCTATCTGATCCATGGCATGATCTGATCTCCTGGCACGAATCCAATCTCATGGCATAAAACTGATCTGATCTGTGGCATGATCTAATCTTGTGGCACAAATCCAATCTCATGCATGACATGATCTGCACTGATCTGATCCGTGGCACGATCTGTTCTCATGGCACAAATCCAATTCAATCTCATGGCACGAATCTGATCTAATCTTGTGGCACAAATCTGATCTGATCTGTGGCACAATCCCATCTGGTGACACGTATCTGATACGATCTTGTGGCATGATCTCCACCAGTCTGATCTGTGGCATGATGCAATCTTGTGGCACAAATCTGATGCCATCTCGTGGCATGAATCCAATCTCGTGGCATGAATCTGATCTGATCTCATGGCACAATCTGATCTTGGGACACAAATCTAATCTGATCTCATGGTGCAACCCGATCTCCTGGCCCGAATCCAATCTGGTCTGTGGCATGATCTGATCTCATGGCACAAATCCAATCAGATCTCATGGCACAAAGCCACGTCGGCAGCTCTGATACCCTGCCACACCATGCTGTGGGGCACCAAAACCAGGTGCTCAGTGCCAGAGATGCCCATGCCCTGGCTGCTACAGCATTTACCCCATGTCAGTGCCACAGCAGTGAGGAGCAAATGGGGGCCAGACCTTGTCGTGGCAAAGGGTTGCAGGAGGTGCCCGGTGCCTGACAGCATCTCCCATCATTTTTCGGCAGGAGCAGGGATGCCATGGAGCAGGCGCGCCGGATGCGGCAACGTCAGGAGCAGCAGCAACAGCACGTGTCAGTGGCAGCACCCCAATCCCAGAGCTTGCAGCCCCAATCCTTCCAATCTATGTCAGATGAGCAGCGGGAGATGGCCAAGAAGCAGGAGCAGGAACGGAGGCGGCAGCAATTAGTGAGTGGGGAGCCAGGGTGGCTCCTGCCCTGAAATCACCGGGGATGCTGAAAAATCCTTGGGGATGCTGAAAAAAAGTCTCTGGGGATGCTAAAAATTCTTGGTGAAGCTGAAAAATTCACAAGAATTGTAAAAAATCCCTGGGGAAGCAAAAAAATCCTCAGGGATTCCCCAAAAAACCAAGGGAAGCTGAAAAATCCCCGGAGATGCAGCAAAATCCCCAGAGACATTGAAAAATCCTTGGAGATGCTGAAAAATCCTTGGGGATGCTGTAAAATCCTCAGGGATGCCCCCAAAAATCCCCAGACATGTAGAAAAATCCTTGGGGATGCTGAAAAATCCACACAGATGCCAAATAATCCCCAGGGAAGCCCAAAAATCCCAGGGGAAGCAAAAAAATCACTGAGGATTCTGAAAAAAATCACAGGAATGCTGAAAAATGCTCAGGGATGCAAAAAAATTCCCAGGGTTGCAAAACCCCCCCACCCTTTTCAGGGTGCTGAAAAATCCCTGGCAACACCAGAAAATCCTCTAGGATCCTGAAAAATCCCTGGGGGTGCTTAAAAAAGCCAGCTATGCCAAGAAAATCTCCAGGGATCAAAAAAAATTCTTGGGGATGCTGAGAAGTCCCCAGGGATGCTGAAAAATCCCCACTGACGCAAAAAAAATTCTTCAGGGATGCCAAAAAATCACTGAGGATGCGAAAAATCCCCAGGGACACTTAAAAATCCCTGAGGACACTAAAAATTCCCCATGGATGCAAAAAAAAAAAAATCCTGGGAATGCTGAAAAATCCCTGGGGAAGCACAAAAAAAATCCCCAGAAATGCCAAAAAATCACCAGGGATCCCCCAAAATCCCTGGGGACACTAAAATAGCCTCAGCTATGCCAAAAAAAACCCCAGGAAAGCAAAACAAAAAATCCCCGGAGATATTGAAAAACCACAGGAAGGCCAAAAAAAACCCCTGGGAATGCAAAAAAAAAATTCCCAGGAATTAAAAAAAAAAATCCCCTGAATGCAAAAAAAAGAAAAATATCCTGGGAATGTAGAAAAACAGCCTAGGAATGCTGAAAAATTCCCTGGAATGCAAAAAAAAAATCTCCAGGAATGCCAAAAAAAAATCCCGGGGGTGCCCCAAAAAGTTCCTTTTTCTCTTCTCTTGCAGATGGCAGTGAAGTTCGACTTGTATTACCAAAGAGATTTACTGGCAGCATTTGAAGAAGAACATTCTCTAAAGGCACCTCCGCCTGAAGATCCTGAGTACTATTCCTATGGATATGAGTATTAAAAAAAAAACCAGCCATAAACAAAAAACTTCAAACTCTCTTTTAAGTACTAAAAAAAAAGTATCTGGGATCAGGATCATGTACCAACTGGTGCAGGGATTGGTGGGGACTGCCTTCCCCTCCACCAGACCTGCAGGATTTTTTTCTTTATTTTTTTCCTCCCCCTTTTCACACCAGGAAAAGAAAGAAAAAGGAAAATTAAAAATTCAACTCCTAGCAAAAAAAATCTAGACATGAAACCACCAAGAAAAGGTGCCCCTACCCTCTGCATGCCCCCCCATTATTCACTGTATATTCAGGGGCTTTTTTTTGTCTTTTTTGGTGTTTTGGGGTGTTTTCATGATAAAAATATTTGGCAGCAGCAGAACAGGTGGTTTGAAATAAACCTGATTTTTTGATGGTTTGGAGAGCTTTTTGGCCACTCGGGACAAAATTTGGCGTCTGGGAGACAGAGCTTATCTGCTGGAAAAAGGGGATTTTGGGGTAGGGGAGGGGTACTGGTGGTGGTGGGGAGGGGAGTAGAGATGCCTGGATCCCAGCCCTGCCCCACCCAGGCTTTTGGGGTAATTTTTCACCCTTTTTTTCTTTTTTCCTCCTTTTGTTTTCCTCCTTTTAAATTTTTTTTTTCTTTTTAAAATTTTTTTCTCCTTTTTAATTTTTCCTCCTGTTTCCTTCTATTTTTCCTAGTTCTTTCCACCTTCTTCCCTCTTTCCCTCCTTTTAAAAATCTTTTCCTTTTTTCCTTTTTTCTCTCCTTTATTTTTTCATTTTTCTCCTTTTTCCTTTTTTAATTTTTCATCTTTTTTCTTCATTTTTACTTTTTTCTTTTTCCTTTTTTCCTTTTTCCTCTTCCCCCCCTTTTTTTCCTTCTTTTGCTTTCCTCTTTTTTTCCTCCCTCTTTTTTTTCCCACTTTCTCCTCCCCCCACCACCCTTGCCTTTTCCATCACAGATCGGGGGCCGCCCCCCCATCCACTCCCAATCCTTTTCTGTGTGTACCCCTGCCCCAATCCACTATTTCTTTGGTTCAACCTTTTTACCCCCAAAAGCTGCCAATTTCTTACTTTTATTATTTTAATTTTTTTTTCTGTTTTCTGTAGGTTGATTGAAAAAAAAACCAAACCCAAACTCAAAACATTTCATTTTTAAAATCTTGCAAAATCTCCAGTTTTTTGAGCAGGAGTAGGGCAGATACTCCTCCCCCCATTAGTTTTATTACTATTTTTTGGTTCCATTCCCACTGAGTGCCATAACACACCCCTCCCCCCTCACCACCATTCCCAGTGGGATCTGCTCTGGAGCCCTCAGTTGGTTTTTCCTTTATTCCTGTGAAAACACAGTTGGGTCTGTGCCGATCATGGAACAAATGTAGCTCTTGGGTTTTTAAAAAAAACCTCACTGTTTTTCACCCTGTTTCTTTGACCCCTGCCCATCCCCCACCAGTGATGGGGATGCCGCTGCCCAGGGGGAAGGGGAGGACTCCAGGTTGGGGATTTGCGTGTGGGGGGCATTGTGCCCATGGGTGATGGTGGGAGAGGAGGGATCGGGGCAGGGAGTTGTCCTATTGCTGTGGCACCCGTGGGTGCTGGGGCTACCCCCATCAATTGCCCCATGGAGAGGGGTGGTGGTGATGCACCATCCTGGCCAAGCCAAGGGGTGTCTCCCAGCATGCTACCCAAACACACTTGGCTACCATCCCCCACTTTAAAACATTAAAATTGAAAAAATAAATTAATTTTTTTAATTTGAAAGTGAAAATTCCTTTTTACAATTTAAAAATTATTCAGATTTAAAGTTGATGTTTTCAAATTAAATTTTCATTTAAAATTAATATAAATTTAAAATGTAATATTTAATATTAAATAGGAAATTTTGATATTTTAAATATTTTAATTAAAATAAAANCTTTAAATTATAAAATGCTAAAATTTTAACGGAAAAATTAAATCTGAAAATTAATATTTATTTTAATGATATTGTATTAAATAATAATTAAAATAATAATAATAATAATTGTTATTGTTGGGTTTTTGTTGGTTTTGTAATTATATTTGGGCAGGTACTTGAAGCTGGATGCAGCAGCCTGGGGCTGGACAATAAATGCCACTGGACTCTAAGTGATTCATGATTATCAATGCTACAGGATCCAGCTATAGAAATTATTACCAATTCTTAGAAATTGTGAGCAAAACTTATCAATTCCTCTAAATTTTTTAAAAGCTTAGCAATTTTTAGTACTTCCAAGAAATTTCTAGAAATTCTGAGCAGTTCTGAGCAATTGTGAGCGTTACAAAACCAGGCTTAAGGATACAAGCTGGATTACATGCTCCCACCCTCTAGAGGGGCTATAGACCTGACACCCCTCCCCTCCTCTAGCCTCAGCAGTGATGGCAGCAAGAGTGAATGTGGAGAAAAGCTTGGAGTGCAAGGGGAGGAAAAAGGGGAGCATAGGAAAAAAAAGTGGAGGAAATGACTAAAAAGACCAAAACGAGGTAAAGTTATACCCAAAATTAAAAAAGTCAGGCTAGTTCTCCCACACGGAATGTGCCAGCCCTAAAAGCTCTTGCTGATCTTAACCTTCACTTTGCAGCCTATTCACAGGTAGAACAGCACTGCAGATTTCTGCTTTCCCAGAGAGGGGACAGATCCTTGC
>VYZV01019526.1:12044-23229 GCA_013401275.1 Pandion haliaetus
TTTTTTTTTTTTTTTTTTTTTTTTGTTAATTCTGATGTAAAGGTGATGTCCAGAGCCAGTCTGTCAAGGGTGCCTGCCAGCTTCTTTTATGAACTGTGTAAAAATCACACTGGAAGCATCTGATGTTTTTTATATTGAGGTGGAATTATGACACACTGGAAGCATCTGATGTTTTTTATCTTGAGGAGGAATTATGACAGAACAGGTGTATTCACTGTCAGGTAGTTCATTGCCTTTGACTATGAAGACCACCTACAAACCCCAAGAGAAATAGAAAATAGATTCAAATGTAAATCTAATGCTTTTAAGAAGCACAATGATTAAATACTTTTACCTCCTCCTAAAGCTAAAATAATAGTCTCAGAATTACATGAAAAAGATTAATATTCCTGGGATAATTCACACAATTTGAGCGTGAGAACTAGTGGTACAATAGCAGCATGAAAATAAATGGAAGGATGTGGTAAAAACCACCAGTCATACACTGTTTTTAGAAATAATATGATCTGAATCCTTACAAAATATTTGTTAAAGCCATTATAACATTAGCAGTGAGGACCAGGGAAGACTAAAAAAAGACAGAACATAGGCAAGTCAAAATCACGTAAAGATAATACTCATTATCAAAAATGTTAGCTTTTAGAAGTCACTACTTAACATAGTAAAATAAAAATATGGTGGACACCAAATCAGAAGTCTTAAATGTTTTTTATTAGAGAAGCTTACCTTACACTCCTGCTCTTTCATTTCTGTAAATAAACATATGAATGAAGAACAGGGCATGAATTTTAATATCAACAGATATGAATGGTTTTCTCTGTGTACATTCCTCAGATATGTGTGTGTACATATTCCATTATTCTGAGATAATATAACTGTAAATATTTACACTACCTTTGAATTTACAAGCCTCATTTGGGACTGAGCTGCTAGTCGGTTGAATGTTGCACAAACATAAAAATGCAATACTCTGTCCAAAGATACTACACCCAAAAAATATCAGATAGAAGAAAGATTTAAAATTTGGGACACAACACCTGCTAATTAGTATAATAAAACAAACGGAACTGATTTATTAATTAAATTCGATAATGAAGAAAGTGTTTGTTTTCAGGGTTTTTCCACTGACAATGAGAACTGAAATAAAAAGTTTGAAAAATGAAAAAGAAAAGAAGAGGCATAGATCAGCATGGATTAAATCTGAAACCTACTACTTAAACAAAATGAATACCACTAACTTGTGTTTTAGAACATGCAACAGCTAACATAGGCACTAATGTGATTAGAATGAACATCTGTAGTGGGTTGACCTGGGCTGGACGCCAGGTGCCCACCAAAGCCATTCTATCACTCCCTCCCTCAGCTGGACAGGGGAAAGAAAATATAACAAAGGGCTCACGGGTTGAGGTAAGGACAGGGAGAGATCACTCAACCAGTTACCATCATGGGCAAAACAGATTCAAATTGGGGAAAATTAACTTAATTTATTGCAAATCAACCAGAGTAGGGTAATGAGAAATAAAACCAGATTTCAAAACACCTTCCTTCCTTCTTCCCGGGCACAGCTTCACTCCTGCATTCTCTACCTACCCCCTGCCAGCAGTGCAGGGGGACAGGGAATGGGGGTTACGATCAGTTCATCACACGTTGTTTCTGCCACTTCATCCTCCTCAGAGGCAGGACTCATCACACTCTTCCCCTGCTCCAGTGTGGAGTCCCTCCCACGGGACACAGTCCTCTATGAACTTCTCCAACGTGGGTCCTTCCCACGGGCTGCAGTTCTTCATGAATTGCTTCAGCATGGGTCCCTTCCATGGCGTGCAGTCCTTCAGGAGCAAACTGCTCCAGCGTGGGTCCCCCAAGGGGTCACAAGGCCTGCCAGAAAACCTGCTCCAGCCTGGGCTCCTCTCGCTAGGTGTCCATAGGTCCTGCCAGGAGCCTGCTTCAGCATGGGCTTCCCACAGGGTCACAGCCTCCTTTGGGCACCCGCCTGCTCCAGCGTGGGGTCCTTCACGTGCTGCAGGTGGATATCTGCTCCACCGTGGACCTCCATGGACTGCAGGGGGACAGCCTGCCTCACCATGGTCTTCCCCATGGGCTGCAGGGGAATCTCTGCTCTGGCACCTGGAGCACCTCCTCCCCCTCCTTCTTCACTGATCTTGGTATCTGCAGGGTTGTTTCTCTTACATGTTCTCACTCCTCTCTCTGGGTGCCATTTCTGTGCCTGATGCAAATTCTTTCCCTTCTTAAATATGTTATCACAGAGGCGCTACCACTATCACTGATTGGCTCGGCCTTGGCTGGCAGCAGGTCCATCTTAGAGCCGGCTGGTATTGGCTCTGTCAGACACAGGGGAAGCTTCTCGCATCTTCTCACAGAAGCCACCCTGCAACCTCTTACGTGCTACCAAAACCTTGCCACATACATCATCGCTGTTATAGATAACAGATAATATTCCACTGATTAAATTCACTGAAAACTGTTATAATTAGGATCAATGCAGACTTATTTATGAGCATAACTATGCTATGCATTTCTTCCAAAATTATTTAGAAGAAATCTAGTTTTAGGAAGAAAGCTGATTATTAAATAAATAGATAAATAAAAGCAGTGTTATGATTTGGTTTTAATGGCATAAAAAATGAAAATGTTTTACATTGTAAATTATTGTTTTTAATGAAAACTTTGGATATGTTTCAGTTTTCTTTAAAAAAAATATGTCTTCTGATTCACGTTCCCTCATTTCATGTCATAATTCTCTTCAGTCTTAATGAAGAAAATATTCATTTAGTAGCTGCTTCTCATTACTAGCAAGGAGTATGTGCTAGTGAAAAACGAGTATAGACTGGGGAGACCAGTTTCCTTATGTTCTTTATTGTCACTGACGAATGAAATCACTAAATAGAATTCAAGCAGAAGCCTAAGTTAGTTGTTCTACATCCCTATATTTGCATGCTATTTCTCTTAACTGACAGTAGCTCCTCAGTGAATATGGAGTCTGGAGAGTTTAGGCTGAAGTTAGCATCTCTTAATATCTTCTATGAATCTAATCAGTGCATCACAGTAATTGAAGGAGAGTGGGATGGGGAGAGGAAGGATGAGAGGAAGAATTCCCCTTTTGTACTCACGACAGAACGTTTGGCATCTATGGTATAAACTCAAGAGACTTACTATCTTTTGAATAACTCCTTTTTAGCTTATAATTTCTGCATTGTATATCTTCTCAATATTCTGAATGCATACTATTAAAACCAATACCAATGAATTAATAAGGAGACAAAGCTGCTACATAGCTACATACACTGTGGTAGAACAATTCAGATGACAAATTAAATACATACAGCTTGCTTTGAAGCTTTGTATTTCTTACATTACAAGCAAATTAAGTAGTTGTGTGAGTTCTTCAGCAACATTATTCTCTATACTTTATTCATGCATTTTTTATTTGGAACATTGCAGTAAGCTTCTTTCCTAATAGACAAAAACCTACTTAACTGGGAGATGATTACTTGTTTCTTTGAGACTTTAAGTCTACATTTTCAGGCAACAAAAACATTTAACCAACATGGTGAGATGAAATCACTCTAAAATTAAAGACTTTGATGCAAAGGAATTGACTACTTCATTTTATTCTAAACATTTAAAGCAATTTTAGTAAGGCTACATCTAAACTGCTATATAAGTACACTCTGTGCCATGGCTCATAGTCCTGGTCTCATGGTCATCCAGATCAAAAAACTCATTGTGTACCCTTTCTCTCTCCTTCCTTGGTCTAGTTTTTCTTCTGATGCATTTTGTTTACGATAAGAAATTGCAGGTGGCTTTATAACTATCATGAAATTTAGAAAGAGTCAAGATGAGCACCTGGACTTACAAGATGGGAAATGCTTCTTTGTGTCACAGTTCAAATGTAACAGAAGTCTTGTTTCTATCCAGCAAATACTTTGCCTATACCAAACTTCTGCTTAATAAAAATGTTTTGGTAACCTGAAAACAAAAGATGGCACTAATGTGAAATATATAGGACAGACAATGTTCAGAATCTTAAAGGAGAAAATGTTGTTTAAGTTCACTAATAGATTGGTTATACTGAAAATACATTCACCCATTTCTAGGGGGAAACAGCAAATGGCAAGCAAAAGTAATGGTAAAGACAGTCTGTATTTAAACAGTGAAAGAAGAATATCCCTGATGCAGCATAAATGCAAGTCAAAGGAAGTCTTGATACAGATTTCAATAGAATCTAGAATAGTTTTATGGCTTTATTTCTGAAAATGCCTTTTTGTCATAGATAATTCACTTAGAGTTTTAGTTACTTTTTAATGTAACTTTGATTGCAGTGAAAGTCTTATCACAATATGCTAAACCTACTGTTTTTTCTCTTTTACTGTACTATTCTAAAATACTTTCAGGTTTATAGTCAAGCTGTTCCAGTTTCAGCTGACTGTGAGTAAAACAATTTTTTAAAGAGATTTTGAAGTGTCCATTAAAATCACTGTAAAAAAAATAAAAAATTATTGTGGCATTATGATCTAAAGATAAGACATTCTTTGTAACAACATCCATAACTTTTAAATGGGCCAAATGACACATTCTTTTCTTAATGATTCATTCACCTACCATCTTACAGAAACCTTCATGTTCCTCTTTAGCTTGAGAATTAAATGGATCACAGGTTTTTGCCACGTAACATTTCAGATTTTTATGTAATACAATCATTTATAAATATTTATTTCTGGAAAAGGAAAAAAAAGAAAATACTTTTTTGAATATGGCTCAAAGAGGTGCTATTTTGGGGAAGAAAGGCCTTGGTCTTTTCATAACGACATTAAATAGAGAAAATCCCAAAAGTTATCTTCTCCTCTTTCTTCTGTAGTTTATCCCAGTGTTGATCAGATCCAAGTTTTCAGTAGTCATCTTACCTGTGTAAAGTGCAATAAAGTCAAAAGGAAAATCTTCTGAGAAGATGCTATTACTGCAAAATTTGTGCAAACAAATGTAAAGTCAGGCATTATGACAGAAGTATGATTACTGTTCATAAGAAGAAGTAAATGACTGAAATAATAGGAAAAAAGATTTGAGAAGGAAGGCTGATACTGAGAAACAATGTTGAAAGCTACAAGTACTTCTCAAAGAGTAGATAAGTGGGAAGAAGTTGATCTTTGAGTAATTCTGCATTGGCTATTTAATATCAACAAGCTTTGCTACAGATGTTCACTGGGAGGTCAAAATTTCAATATTTCATAAGGCTGAACATTAGTAGGAGTGTAGGACTAAATATTCCAAGGTGTGAAGTAAGGCAATGCTGACCTTTAAGAGACTACCTCCACTGTACGCCACCATCTTCTGGAGTCCTCAAAGACAGATGGGTGCCTTAAGAAACAGCTTGCGAGAACACACAGTATGGAATGAGCAGCAAATCAAAGCTGTGGAAATACTGAATGAATCAGGAGGCAGAGAAATGGTTAAGAAAAGAGTGGCTCGTGCTTAAAAAGGATTACTTGGTCAGAAGTAGGACATCTCTAGGGCATAAAAAACAGTGTAGGACAGAGACAGCAGCAGGGCCTATATTCATATTCCTAAAGAAACCTATATAAGAAAGCTATTCTTGGTGACCAGGCCAAGATTTTCAGCGTAGATTGTCTACACTGAATATCATTCTGTTTAGGTCTTCTCTGAAAGTTTTTCAGTTCAAAGAGATTAAAAGTCTCTGAGAATCATGTCTGAGCTTATCTGATGTGATGCCAAAGCTATGCATTGCATGCCACAGTGCTTGACATAGCAGTGTGTCAGTGATGCTCAGTGGTCCAAAGTCTGAGTGTGCAGTGTTGTGGAGGGTTGTTAAAACCAGTCAGTCAAGCCTGACTTGTGAAGTATACAGAGTAGTTGAAGGAGCAAATAATACTCAAAACTGCAAACAGATTCAGACACAAAGGATGCCAACTACTTCATCCAAAGAGTAGACCTGTAATGAAGTAGTATACATGATTTTTCAAAATGGAATTTGACTTCAAAATTTAATTTATTCTTTTTCAAGATATTGGTATGTTTCAAACACACAGTTTAGCTATGTTTTTGTTACGTGTTTGCAACTTCTACTCCAGCTCACTTAGCTTGAAGATATTTCAGCTTCAGAAAGTATTTTTTTCCTCATCTGCTTTTTTTCTTCATGTTTATTTTGAAGAATAAACATCTGGCTAATAAAATTCAAGTTTTGCATTAGCGTTCACAATACTAGTGTAAATGTTATTCTGCATTTATACTGCAAAACCAATCTCCTTTTCAAATCAATTAAAACCGGTGAGAATCAGTAACTTAGCAGTAACACAAACATGCATAACAAATCTTTTTCCAGCACGGAATGTGAAACAATGGAAACAAGAGAAGCAACAGTCATACAATCCAGCTTTGTATTTTTTGATTTATTTAGAGATTTGGCATTGGCTGAAACAATTACCTATTAATGAAAAAATATTAAACCTGTTAGTAAATGCAGTGCTATGGAGTCAGTATAACCAGTGGAGGTCAATTACTAATAATATATTAGTTATGGTGAGACCCACCCACTTTGCTACATATAAGTAAAAACAAATTACTGTGTTGTAAAAAGTTAAGTGAACAAATCTTTTGTGCAGTTAACATATCCTCTTCCCTTCAAAAGTACTGCATTCTTTTGGGGTAGCTTTTCTTTCAATGAAAGAGCAATACTGTCTTATTTTGAAAACATGAATATTTAGTACAGAGTAACTGAAGTTAGTTTCTTTTACATTAACTTTTCCCCACATATATCCTCTGAACTTAAATGTCAGATTACTTGTCTTGGATTGCATGAACACCCTCAGAAACCCACTATAGCCTCCTCAACTCGGAGCTGTTAACATGAGAAGGTGGTAGAACTGATAACTGTTCCAAGACTGTGGCTGATGTATTCAGGCTTATGCAGGAGTAAACCCATATTCCATTCAAATGCTTAGGTATGACAAGGCCTGCTTCCTAGATGTTGACAAGAAAGAGTGAGTTACTTCAACACATCTTATTATTGAAGTATTGCAATTGCCTCTGGCTTTGTCAATTGACGATGGTCAAAAAAAAAAAGGAAAAAACCCTCTGTGTTTAGATTATGTTACACTACATTATAATCTATATTGAAATTGTGCTATACCTTTATTTCTGCATGAATGTAATGGCTTGGATATATAGGATATTTATTTTGTAACACAGTCAAACCCAAAGTTTTTGGAATCACAGAATCGCAGAATGTTTGAGGTTGGAAGGGACCTCCAGAGATCATTTGGTCCAACCACCCTGCTGAAGCAGGGCCACCTACATCCAGTTGTTCAGGAACATGTCCAGATGGTTTTGAATATCTGCAAGGAGGGAGACTTCACAATCTCTCTGAGAAACCTGTGCCAGTGCTCAGTTACCCTCAGAGTAAAAAAGTGTTTCCAGAGGCTCAGACAGAACCTCCTGTGTTTCAGTTTGTGCCCATTGCCTCTGGTCCTGTCACTGGGTACCACTGAAAAAAAGCCTGGTTTCTTCTTCATTACATGGTCCCTTCAGGTATTTATACATACTGATGAGATTACCCCTGAGCCTTCTCTTCTCCAGGCTAAGGAGTTGACATCTCTCAGCCTTTCCTCATAGGAGAGATGCTCTAGTCCCCTTATCATCTTTGTGGCCCTTCATTGGACTCTCTCCAGTATGTCCATCTCTCCCTGGTACTGAGGAGCCCAGACCTGGGCACAGGACTCGAGGTGTGGTCTAACCAGTGCTGAAAAAAGCATAAAGATCACCTCCCTTGACCTGCTGACGATACTTGGCCTCATGCAGCCCAGGATGCCATTCCCCTTCTTTGCTGCAAGGACACATTATCTTGTTTGTCTTTCAGTCAGGAATCAGAAATATCTCTTTCTCTCTCAAAAATAATCCCTCATAATTCTAACTCTCCCTGTCAGAGAATTTAAACTTCTTAAGCAATTTATCTATCATTATTATGTCTTATTAAAATGGTCTTTGAGTTTGGAAGGATTACTTGGTCAAAAAGAGAGACTTTATACTAGAGGTGCCTAAGATTTTGAGGGAATTATCCAGAAATGAGGGAACACAAACTCCCAAATCCCAGAAAGAATACTATGTAAGGATAATGCAAGAAACTTTTTTCCCCTGAAAATAAAGTTTAAAGATAAAGCTATTTCCAAGTTGCAGAGGAAAAAAAGTTAAGTCCTTTCTTAAAGTAACGTTTTTCTAGCAGAGCTGAAGTGGTGGAGGACTAATCACTCCTCTCCTACTCTCATCTGCAGTGTTCCATGTTATCATCACTCACATTCATTATACTCTGATGGCTAAGAATAAGCCATGATGGGCTTGAATGAAAGCAGAACAGCAGTGATATTCAGCTATTGGCTCTATTTCCAAATGATAGTTGCTACATTCAGCCAAGCCCACAGAGATGGAGAGCAGTTGGCTCAAGATAAAACCAAGACAAGATCAAAATGTTGATCACTGGAAGAAAAATCTACTTCAGGAAGTTGGGCGAAATAGCATCTCCACTTTTCACCAAAGATCTGCAGCCTATTCACCAGAGTGAGGTCTTTGAGTTTTTATTATCCTTACTAAGCATAGTTGATTAAGTAGCTTGTCTTCTTAGTCTGTATCAAAGACGACTCACAGCTAGCTGCCAGAAAGTAAAATTGCTCCGAGTGCTCGCTTTAATTTCCAGAAAAGGAGTTTATCAAGCTTCATTTACATCTGAGACAAACACAGAAAATCATAGTAGCTGTATTTATCCAGGAGGATCCAAACCACATACCGAAGTTAAAAAACGTGAGAGGTTTTGACAAGACATACTGGCTTGTGTCCTGACAAACTTTCAGAGAATCCCAGCTGAATTTGTAATTAAAAAAAACCCCTGAAGATGATAGTGTTCTTTAACACAGAAATTCATAAATTCAATATCCATCAAAAATTTCCATTCCAGGAAAAATTCTGAATCTGTAACGAAATATATATACTCCACGAAGTCTAACAAAACCTTCAGTTTTGTAGTTGATTGTATATGACCTTTGCTAAATATCATGATGATAGCTAAATAATCTAAAACCTGAAAGCAGTTTTTAGATAAGTGATAAATCTGCATTGAATTAGACTGAAAAATTAAAAAAAAAACAAACAAAAAACCCCAACACAATAAAAGCAAACACTTGCTGCAATTTATAAGTGTTTTATAATTCTTTTAGCACCTTAACAAAATTCCAAAATTTACCAAAGCTAGCATAATTTTCTTTTAAGTGAAGATGTTGTTAAGGACCATGTTGCCAAATGTAGTCATACGCATTTTTACAGTATTTCTGGGCTCTAAAAGATGAGTTTTATTTACATACATCAACTTGTCACCATCAATGGGATACACAGTGTATTGTAACCAAATACAATTAAAATGAATGACTACATCAGTTTCTGTGTGTTTGCAAGAGGAAGATGGACAGGATATTTTTGTCTTGCATTAAAGTACAGTAGCAGTCATGAGGAGGCATCTGAAACTTCAGGAAAATAAAGGGGCTTAAATTGAAATCCTTTGTTTAGTTGCTAGAATGCATTCTACACAAGAGGGAAAGACACTGTTTTTTTATTAAAAACCCCCCTTTGCTCAGGAGATAACTGGCAAACCCAAATTCCTCATAGTGTAGAGTTGCATATCTGCTTCTTGGGGTGTTTCTACAACTGAATATATTTTAATAAGGCTCACCAACTGTTACATGTTCCTGAAACATTGGAGTGTATATTGTGCACTATAACTACTATTGCATGTGTTCAGATCAACATCCCATTTGTAGGTATTTTAGAATTTAGAATGCCAGTAGGTTTTAAAAGTAAAAAAGGGTAGCTAGTCTTTCTCTCTAATCTGTAGGGAAAGTAAGAGGGTGTCTATTTGTTTGTTTGTTTGTTTTATATTTGGAGACTGCATATGATTGCACCTCTGCAGTTCTATTTGAAAAATTATTAGGGGAAAACAACTACATGAAAAACTAGGTGAGCCCATTGCCATTGGTGCTTCTTCTAGAAACACAGGCTATGTTCACACAGGTAGGTTTAAAATCCTTAAAAAATATATATATATATATAAATGGAATTATTAATTTTGGGAACATAGCTGAGTAAAGAAATGCACCAAAGTCTTTCAGCACCCATATTCTCTCTACAGCATTTGAGACAAGTCTTCTACAATACACTGAAGACAGTTTAAGATCTCATGTTCCAACAGACATCTGTCTTTGGGGAAACTGAAACCTGTTCCTAAATGTCAATATTAGGGTGAATTAAAGTGATTTCTAGGCTCTAGTGACAATATTGATTAGATCTGCATTGATTACAATAGGAGGTTAAAACCTACTTCACACATACACATCTGCTTGTACCCACCTAAATCTAGGTTTTATAATCTCAAACTGAATCACATTGTGTAGAACGTATACATGTCTATGGCTCAATTTGGTGGCTTAAACACACATATCTAGTGTCATTTGAGATGTCCTAGAGTATACAAAGCATCCACCTAAAGTTGCTCTAGAAGGACCCAAGTCTATGCAGGTCCCTCTGCTGTATGTATGTGCTAACATTTGCGGGGGGATGTCTTATATACTAAGACTTTGACTAAGGACTCTGCATGTAGATGTATCTATGCGGGTAACATTCATTCAGTCATAGAAAAGAATTTAGTGCCATTTAAGAAGTTGTCCTCAGTGTTTTAACTGTCCTCCAATTTCTGCTTCAGAAAGATGAAGGTCTCTTATAGACCCTGTGTCATACTTGACTGTTCTGTCTGGGTGTCTCAGATGTTTTTTTGTCCACAATTGCACAGTATTGGAGATTTTTACATAAGCATGCCTTGATTCAAAGAACAGTATAGATGACAGCTTCATTAGATACGGTGTGAAGTTGCTGCCACAGATACGTGGTTGCACTGCTTTCAGACTCAAATCAATAAACCTGCTTAACCTGTGCTGCACAGTTTTGACTCATTCTCTGTCAGGGTGAGGATGTCACTTGTATTTTGTATGTCCTCTGGTCTCAAGAAGTGTTTAATATCTGATATTTCAGTGAAAGAGAGCTAGCATCTCCACCTCCAGAATAGAGCAAAATGCCAAAAAACTGCAAAAAAAAAAAAAAAACCAAAACAATGAAGAGG
>VYZV01019526.1:29269-39521 GCA_013401275.1 Pandion haliaetus
GTGGGAGGGACCCCACGGTGGAGCAGGGGACGAGTAAGGAATCTTCCCCCTGAGGAGGAAGGAGTGGCAGAGACAATGTGTGGCGAGCTGACCCCAAACCCCATCCGCCATTCCTCTGTGCTGCCAGGGGGAGGAGGGAGAGAGAACCGGGAGTGGAGCTGAGCCAGGAAGGCGGGAGGGGTGGGGGGAAAGTTGTTCTGATGTTTGGTTTTCCTTCCTAATACCCTTGTTTTTGATTTGATTTGTAGTAAATGAAATTGATTTTGTTTCTTCCCCAAGTTGAGCCTGTCTTTTGCCCGTGACCATAAGTGGGGAGTGATCCCTCCCAGTCCTTGTCTCGACTCACGAGCCTGCCTTTGTATTTTCTCCTCATCCCAGTGTGGCTGGGGGTGGTGGTGGGGAGTGACCGAGCATCTTCGTGGTGCTTTGTTACTGGCTGGGCTGAAACTAAACCACAACAATCCACTTTGCATTGAAAAGGTCCTTGACTGGATAATCTCAGTGAAGCAGACAGCCTCACATTCCTCATAGTGTTACAGAGCATGGCCAGTGACATTGGCCAGCTCCCTCAGCACCTGTGGGTGCACAATAGCAGGTCTCAAGGATTTGTCTACATGCAGTCTGTTGAAATGTACCCTAGCCTGATCATTGTCCACTGAATTTGTTTTCATTGCTCCAGACTTTCCTACAGCAGAGATGAATCTTACCAGTGAAGACCAAGGCAAAGAAGGCATTGAGTACCTTGGCATTTTCCATTTCCTTTGTCACCAGATCTCTTGTCCCATTCAGCAGCAGGCCCATATTTTCCCTAGTCTTCCTTTTGCTACTGATTAACCTGTCAAAGCCTTTCTTGTTGCCTTACACATCCCTTGCCAGGTTCAACTTCACATGGGTTTTGGCTTTCCTGACCCTATCCTTGTATGTATGGAGACTGTCTTATGTTTCTCCCAAGACACTTGGTGCTGCTTCTAGCTTTTTCATGCTTCCTTTTTACTAGTCTTTACCTGCTCACCTTCACCATGCTGGCATCCACAAATATGAGGAAGGAATCTGTGGTTTGAAGTCAGCTCAAGCCCTTTTTTTTCAAAGTTAATTTTGGTTTTGCTGGTTTGATGGGGTTGGCTCTATGTTGGGCTAATCTACATATTCATCCCCCCCATTCCATTACAGATAGCTCAGACATTCACACGTCTTTGATTAACTCAGGGAAGGTGTCCTGGTTGTTGTTTCAGCTCAGCCAGTAACAAAGCACCACGAAGCCTCTCACTCACCCCCCCACGCCCGCACCTAGCCACCTTGGGATGAGGAGAAAATACAAAGGCAGGCTCCTGGGTCCAGACAAGGACTGGGAGTGATCACTCCCCACTTATTGTCATGGGCATAAGACAGGCTCAACCTGGGGAAGAAACAAAATCAATATAATTCACTAGAAATCAAATCAAAACCAAGGGTATTAGGAAGGAAAACCAAACCTCAGAACACCTTTCCCCCACCCCTCCCACCTTCCCGGCTCAGATCCATTCCTGGTTCTTTCTAACTCCTCCCCCTAGCGGCACAGGGGATAAAAGGATGGCGGTTGGGGTCAGCTCGCCACACATTGTCTCTGCCTCTCCTTCCTCCTCAGGGGGAATATTCCTCACTCGCCCCCTGCTCCACCATGGGGTCCCTCCCACGGGAGACAGTCCTTCACGAACTTCTCCAGCGTGGGTCCTTTCTGCATTCTGCAGTTCCTCACAAACTTCGCTGGCGCGGGATCTCTCCGCGGGCTTCAGTTCTTCCCAAACTTCCCTGGCGCGGGTCCTTTCCGTGGGCTGCTCTCCAGTCACACACTGCTCCAACGCGGGCTTTCCCATGGATTTATGGCCATCTTCAGGGCCTCCGCTCCACCGTTCACCTCCCTGGGCTGCAGGGGGACAGCCTGCCATCTCACCACAGGCTGCAGGGCCATCAGCCTCCTCAGGCGCCCCTCCTCCCCCTTTCTTCTTCTCTGACCTCAGTATCTGCAGAGGTGTTCCTTTCACGTTCCNACTCTTTGGAGCCGGGGGAGCTTCCAGCAGCTTCTTGAAGGAGCCACCCCTGCAGCCCCCTCCCCCACTACCAAAGAATACCAAGCCACACAAACCCATAACAGAAGGCGATTTACATAACCAGTTGATCCACTCAGATGATACAGCCATTATCTAAAATAAAGGCCATCTTCTGGTCCCCTTTGTGTTGAGATAAATCCAGCTTTCTTTGCAACAGTCAGTCACTCCCTACTTCTTCCCTGAGCTTCAAGAGTACCTCTCTTGTGCCCATCTCCTCTGTGCTTTCTTGATTGTTCATGTTCACTTAACAAGTCTCCATTCATCATTAGAAAGGATTCTGAAAAGAAGTTGGTTTTTTAGATGTTTTCATAGCCTTTCATAAAGAAGGTGATATTTAGTTAAGAAGTTTGAGAAGTACTGCCTTGGGGAGGGGAGGGCACATGACAGGACTGTTTCAATTAGCCTGCTGAGTCTAACATGTCCCTCTCTTGAAGAGAGTAAACTATTAGTTTTCTGATTAATTTTCCACCTCTTGCTTTTGTGAAATAAATTATAAGTCAGCCATGGTTGTCTGTGCTGTGAAAGCAGTTCTGTCAGATGGTGAAGGACGATGCATGCAAGACATGTTGTAATACTCTTACAGCAGTGGAGTCTGGCTCTTACAGGATAAATACTAATCAAAATTAAGGGAAGAACTTTGTGATAATATTTATTTTAACTGCCAATCAACCTGCTAAATAATTTCTTATATCCTTTCCCATCACATCAAGAGTAATTATAATGCACCTGGTACTACTGATGAACAATGTAGGGAAAGAGCAAGGCCAAACACTTTCTGTGTTGTCTGGGTAGGTTTACCTTCCATGCAGTTTGGTAGGAAAAGAACATGACTCTTAAAAATTGACTTGCTTTGTAAAAGGAAAGAACGTATCTGCACAGATTGTATTTTTTCTTAGCTATTTTTTTTCAAATATTTTACATTAATAACATTATGGACTTCTTATGTCTTCTTTGTTTGCTTTTTTTCCCCAATCATGACAAAGGAAAAAAAAAAATTGCTTTGAAGTCTGTTTCAAATGAAACTCCACAGTATATATTTGACCATTTGCTGATTTTTTTTGTATGAACATGAATTAAACTCTCTCTAAACTTAGAAAAGTGAAAGAAAAATTAAGACACAGAATTAAAAAATGCATTGAAAATGGCATTAGGAAAAAAAAATCATCAATTTCAGCGCTAATTTCTGTAACAATATTTGGGGCTTTTTTGCTATAATGGTCAGTCACATATTTGAATGTATTGATGTATTGAAACAGAAAACTGAATTCTTATGTATTTCTTGATTATTTTTTCACTTTATACTTTAAGGATAAGGCTTACACAGTTTTACATTTTTGCAGGAAAGGTTTTACATTAGTACAAAACTTGATATGTATTCATGGATAACAGACAAAACCATGCCACTGAGATTTAATCTTTCTCTGATTTAATCTTGTGCTAGTCTAATTTCAAACAGCAGCATTTCTATATAGCCTGAAGTCTTACAAGGACTGATAAAAAAAGTCTCATTGACAAAGGATTACAATAGTAAATACTTTATGTGATGAAGCCCTGAACCAATGATTCTGTATCTGTTAGGGATAATAAGGCTCAATGAAGCCTTATTATGGATGTAAAAGGCACTCCAAAAAGAAGAATAAAAAAAATGAAACAACAAAACAGCAGTATTTTTCTTTAAATGCTAGCAATGGACTATTAAAAACATTGAGAAGTGCATGAATGTACATGCACTTCTGCCTTTGACAAAATAAAGCCCTAGTGGTGCTCAATGGAACCTATTATGAGACGGAAAACAGTTAACATTTGTTGGTAAAAGCAGATACAAAATAATGCTAGGTTGGTATTAGATAACTTTGCAAATAGTGCCATTTATGTGGAGAAGAAATATCTGATAACATGGAATACCAATTGTATGCCGTATTTATAATGCCTTACTGTGTATCAAAATTATAGAGATGAGAATAGTTACAGTAGATAGAAAGACAGCAAGAGCAAGATCATGGGTAGATCTAGCTTAGTTGTTCAAATTAGAATCCAAAGGGAAGGGTTATCTCACCTAATTGTCAGGGCACCAAGGGCACCACTCAACCTCAGGATCCGTGATGAGCCTCACCTGGGACACACCCCTGCCCAAGGCCAGGACCCCATTTCAGCTCCCTAGAAGCCCAGCCTGGCCCCAGGGATGATGTGGTGGTACTTGTGCCTATCCCCACCGCTGGCCCTGCCTCTGGCTGGCCTCAGCCAGCGTTGAGAGTAGTTAATCTCCTGCATAAGCCCTGCTCTCCCCTTGACGAAAACACTGGGGGGTCCTAGTGCCAGCTGCAGCTCCGCTCACTGCACTGAGCAGTGGGGGAAAAGGCTTTAAAATTGAAGAAGTTCTTAGCTTCAGAGTCACAGAAAGGTATTTATTATTTTCTGAGATTCAACTGCGTCTGTTTGATTCATGAAAACATATTTGGCTTTAGTTCTTATACAAATATTCACAAAATTGAATTTCTTACTTATGTACTTGACAGATGCTTGCATTGTTCCTAATGGGCCAATGAAAAATTTTAACATATGACATCAGTTAGATTAAGTTGGTGATTTTCAGCTAACTATGGGGTAAACAATAGCACGTTAATTTAAAATTGCAACAATGTATGGAGTGAGATGCAATCACTTAGTAGATTACTTGACTAACTAGAGCATCAAACTGATTTTATAAATCCCATAATAAAATACCCAACCGAGAGGATTTGTAAGAGATTTGCAAATTCAAGGATCCCAAGATATGGAGAGCAAAATAACCCTCATATCATCAAATTTTCCCCTCATATCATCAAATACTTCATTTTTGCTTAGAGCCAAAGTTGGAGAACTTTTTCTGCTGCCAGTACCAGGCTAGCAAATCTTCAGACCAGCAATTTAAGATAATCAAATAACATGTTATTTTAGACAGAATTCCAGAGTGCCTACCTGACCTTGAAGGAAGTATGCAGGCTAGTTGCCCTTGGAGTTCCTACCCACTGGAGAACACTGCTGGTTATATCTCATAAGGTTTGCTATTTCTCCAAACCAGTCAGTTGTATGTCCAAAGATAAACTGATGGAATTTCACTAGCTGTTGTGGGTAGACCCTGGCTGAATGCCAGGTACCCACCAAAGCCGCTCTGTCACTCCCCCCACCTCAGCTGGACAGGGGGGAGAAAATATAATCAAAGGCTCATGGATGGAGATAAGGGCAGGGAGAGATCACACAACCAATTACTGTCACAGGCAAAACAGACTTGGCTTGGGGAAATAGCTTAATTTATTACCAATCAGATCAGAGCAGGATAATAAGAAATAAAAACAAGATCTTAAAAACACCTTCCTCCTACCCCTCTCTTCTTCCTGGGTACAACTCCACTCCTGGTTTTCTCTCCCTTTTCCCCCCAGTGGTGCATGGGGACAGGGAATGGGCATGGGGGTCAGTCCATCATACCTTGTCTCTGCTGCTCTTTCCTCCTCAGGGGGCAGGACTCCTCACTCTTTCCCTGCTCTAGCATGGGGTCCCTCCCATGGGAGACAGTTCTCTATGAACTTCTCCAACACAGGTCCTTCCCACAGGATGCAGTTCTTCATGAACTGGTCCAGCATGGGTCCTTTCCATGGGCTGCAGTACTTCAGGCACAGACTGCTCTAGTATGGGTCCCCCACAGGTTCACATGTCCTGCCAGAAAAACTGCTCCAGCAGGGGCTCCTCTCTGTCCATGATCCTGCCAGGAACCTTCTCCAGTGTGGACTTCCTACAGGGTCACAGCCTCCTTTGGGCATAGCATATCCTCCCCCTCCTTCTTTATTGACCTTGGTGTCTGCAGAGTTGTTTCTCTCACTTGTTCTCACTCCTCTCTCCAGATGCAACTGTGCAGGGTTTTTTTTTTCCTCTTCCTAAATCTGTTCTACCAGAGGCACTACCACCGTCGCTGATGGGCTTGGCCTTGGCCAGGAGTGGGTCCATCTTGGAGCAAGATGGTATTGGCTCTGTCGGACATGGGGGAAGCTTCTAGCAGTTTCTCACAGAAGCCACCCCTGTAGCCTGCCTGCTACCAAGTCCTTGCCACACAAACCCAGTACAGCTGGCAACAGTGGAGTCCCAAGACAGCTGGTTATGGCACCTTTCCTGGTGCTTTTCACTGTGAGGGCATGGTAGAATTTGGGATGAACATGTTTTGCAGTTATTTGTCATGACTACAAAGTCTTTGCTGATACTTCTAAATGTAATATATTAGTTTTAGTCCTTACTACTCACATAAAGGAAACTTTAGGATGTGGTAAGTAATTTTCAATTTGTTTTACCTGAAGAAGGTGTATTTGGTTTGTGTGGCAAGGTTTTGGTAGCAGTGTGTGTGGTGTGGTTACAAGGGTGGCTGGAGCAGATTTTCTGGCATGACTTGTGACCCCGTGGGGGACCCACGCTGGAGCAGTTTGCTCCTGAAGGACTGCACCCCATGGAAGGGACCCACGTTGGAGAAGTCTGTGGAGGACTGTCTCCTGTGGGAGGGACCCCACGTTGGAGCAGGGGAAGAATGTGATGAGTCCTGCCTCTGAGGAGGGTGAAACAGCAGAAACAACATGTGATGAACTGATCGTAACCCCCCATTCCCTGTCCCCCTGTGCTACTGGGGGAGTAGGTAGAGAATCTGGGAGTGAAGCTGTGCCCAGGAAGAAGGGAGGAGTGGAGGGGAGGTGTTCTGAGATTTGGTTTTATTTCTTATTGCCCTACTCTGGTTGATTGGCAATAAATTAAGTTAATTTTCCCCAATTTGAATCTGTTTTGCCCGTGACGGTAATTGGTTGAGCGATCTCTCCTGGTTCTTATCTTGACCCACAAGCCCTTTGTTGTATTTTCTCTCCCCTGTCCAGCTGAGGGGGGCTGTCCTGGGTTCAGTTGGGATAGAGTTAATTTTCACAGGAAGCTGGGAGGGGGCACAGCCAGGACAGCTGACTTGAGCTAGCCAAGGAGCTATTCCATACCATGTGACATCATGCTCAGTATATAAATGGGGAGCGGACTGAGCGGAGGATCTCTGCTTTCTGTGGGGGAAGTGGGGGAGTGTCGGGTTCCAGGTGGTGAGCAGTTGCACTGTGCATCACTTGTTCTGTATATTCTATTATTAGTCCCCATTGCTGTTGTTTTATCTTCTCTTTTTGTGTTGTCCCAGTAAACTGTCCTTATCTCAGCCCATGAGGTTCTGTTTTTTATTCTCTTCTCCTTTCTGGTTCTCCTCCCCATCCCACCAGAGAGGGACAGGGAGTAGTTAGTGAGTGGCTGCGTGGTGCTTTGTTACCAGCTGGGCTGAAACCATGACAGGCACTTTGGTGGGCACCTGGTGTCCAGCCAGGGTCAAACCACCACAGAAAGAAAGAAGTGGATAAACAGGGAGGATGAGAAGGAAGAAAACTATTTCAGAAGATAAAGTTCTGTCTTTGAGTATATGGTACAGTCAGATTAATAAATCTGCAATGAGCACCTAACGAGTGTGCATTTTGTAGAATCATCTTTTTTTCCAGGTTCTAATACAACAGAAAAAATAAACAGTTTTTAAGCAACTAGTGTGACGCTGTATACAATGAGTTGTTTCTCCAGCAGTTGAAATTCAGCTAATTAGTTTCAAAAGAAGAAGAAGAAAAAAAAAGAAATGCTGGCAAATAGTATCATGAAGACAGAATCTTTCTGTTAAAATCAGACCTCATAGGACAGAGGATAAAAGTAGTTATATTAATAGCAAGCAGTTTTGCAGATGAGTTATCTACCAAGAACCTGACCAATAATATTGCTGTAGAATAGCCTCAGCTGTGAAGAAGTCATCCAACCAGGTGATCACAGATTCCTTTCTGCTATGAATGCTAAGATCTCAAAGCCATTTCTATCTTGCTACGGCAAACAAGACAGTGAAGGGTGCACTAGAATTTGATGCTGTGGAATCCTTCAAAGTTTGCTTAAAGAACAAGACAATCTTTCTTTGGGAGAATAATTAAGGCTAATAACCACCTATTAGTAACTACTACTACCAACAAGAAAGGAATAAAACCAGAAATAGTGAAGTAGTGCTAGGTATTTAAATCATTGTACTAGATCAGGGATTTGCCCATTTAAACTAATGTACTGTCTTTGTAAAGATGCTTTGTATTAGGTGCTATCTAGGCAGCGAGAAAAAAACCTGCAGTACGAAGGTACAGTACAAGGCTTGGATATATTTTGCTTTTGAAGGTCTTATCCTATGAAACTAAACCAGGTTTGTTTATAAAAGTTCAATCTTAATGTAATAACCTTTTCAGATTAGCTCAATTTTGTCCTTATATATCTGAGATCAGAGTCAGCAATTCACCCACTTACAACTGAAAAAAAAAAAGGAAAAGAAAGCTTACAAAAACCAGTATTGTTTACAAGACTGTCATAACCAAGAAGTTCTGCATCATTCATTCCTCTGCCTTCAAAAATAAATCTCTGCCTGCCAGTAAACACAGTTCATTGTCTGTTGCTGGAATAATAAGGAAAAATTATAGCAAATCTTATTTTGTTACCCATTTTAAAAAAATGAGACCCTGTAGCTATTATTTGTCTTTTGACCTTTTCCATAACTAATGCTAGTTCTAGCACCAATGTGAAGAAAACAGCCCTTTTCAACTTTTAATAAAAAACAAGCAGTAGCTGGTATAGTTAGGGCAAAGCTTATAATACTTTGAGACATCTCATACAAAAGAATTTTTCTGTTTATGGTTTTATGTTAACTTTGAAATCTATCAACTTGGATGGTGCTGAATTGTTAATTAGCATTTCTATAGCATGGTGTCACTCTCCCTCTTATTACCCTTCTGATCTCAACCAGTTCATTTTCTCCTGTGTCTCTGTTACTTATTTGATTTTGCTAATTTGTTCACTTTCTGTCTTTATATTACTATTGCTTATTTTTTAAAAATTATTATTTATCATAGATTTTTATTCTTATTGATAATCTTGCCCTCTCCTGCATAAACATGACTGAGCTCAGTAAAAAGGATGGTATGTATGACACATTAGCAGATACCATAAATTTACCTCAAACCAGCAGTTAAATGTGGTAGAATTAGCGGAAATGCAACTTTGATTAGGGGGTTAAAGGGATCATAACTGTTAAAAATTTACTATTTTCCATTTGAAGTTTTTGCTTAATCAAAAATTGCCACTTGATTTTTTTCCCCTCTATTTTTCCCAGAAACTTTAAAAGAAAAAAATTAAAATCAGTATTCGTGAAATTTTCACCAGGTTTCTTCCTCACTATGCTTTCCTCTCTTTTGGCCACTAAACTGCACAAGAATGAATAACATCAAATTTGAGGGTTATTTTCTTTAACATTTAGTTTTTTTCTTTTTTTCTCCTTCCCTACCTAGTTTTTTGTAACATCCTTACTAAGAAAATGGAATAGAAAAGTCAATAAAAAAAAGAATGTACAAAGACACCTTCCTCATTTTTTTGATAACACTCATTTTATTAATCACAGCTGCAAGAAAGATTCTAAAAATATCTAATACACAAGCTATAAAATAATAAAACCACTGCTCTGTTATCATAAGAAAAATAAAGATCTGCACTGATTACTAATAGTATCTCTAGAAGATAACGAGCACAATTTTCTTACTAAAAGTATTTGCACAATCAAATTATTTTCAGAATCTTTGACATAATTTTGTATAATGGGAACCAGCAGAAAATTTCCAAAGGTATTGGCAGATTTTGTTGAGATTTTTTTATTTATATAATTTTTACATATTTTTTAGTGAAGAGAAAAACTGTTTTATAGACATAGGCCGACTCTAGGCTATTTTTTCTTTTCTTTTTTTTTTTTCTCCTTTCTATAAAGACTTCATTCCAGCTGTGCTTGCCTTAGGTTAGAATGACCTTGACATTGTTTCTGTTAACATTTTACTTTTATACTTGTTCTGTTCATGAGATATGTTAGAAATAAGATTTATTCACCAGGAAAAAAAAAACAAACCCACACCAAAAAAAACTGGTTACCTGACTTCTTGTTTTCATAAGCATCCTTAATAATCTTCCAGAGGATGCTTTTTCCCAGTAGGCCATGTTGCAGTATTGCTTTGATATGTTGTCAGTAACTTTATGTTTTGATTCTCTTCTGTTATGTGAAGGAAGCTTCTGAG
>VYZV01019526.1:41271-52739 GCA_013401275.1 Pandion haliaetus
CACTAAGAGATCCCTGAGGATAGTTTATATGCGGCTACATCACACAGCAGACATGCATGAACTGGAAGGGTACAGAACCTGAGGCCCTTCTGCTTTTGAATCATAGTTTTCTCCCCACCCCAGAATAATAGCTGACTGGAATGATAACTGTCATCTTACAAGGGGAATGGTCAAGTTCAAAAACATATGTTTCCATGTCTGCTGCATCTTTGTCACACAGGAGTTTTGCCATGAAATATAAAATAAAGGCCACAACATTTGAAATTAAAATGTTTGTATTATAAACAACTTTGACTGGTATTGTGATATAAATATTTATTCCTCCAACAATCAGTATCTTCAAAACTTGATTAATGAAAGACTAGTCTCCCATGTTCTTTTTTGCCAAAATATTCCATGTTGTAAAACAAAAAAACGTGTTTCTACAGTCTAGAATCTATTACTGATGAAAATAATACCCCCCCCTTTTACCCACATAAAAATATTTTCTCATCATTTCACAAAGAATAAGTGCAGCAACCACCTCATAATATAAAGCTTATTTTGAGATATACGTAGTTGCAACAGAAGAGTTCATTAATAATAAACTCTTAGAACCATTGAAAAATAACATAATTCAACAATCCACAAAAAATATTTCCATTTCTTTATCCTTGGGTAAAGCACACTCAAGCACCTCTCAAACCTCCATCATCTAAGTACCTTCTGCAGTGAACCAGAAATTGCCAAATACAGGTAACTGAACCAACTAGGAAGTGAGAGAGATGACAAAGTGCTAACTCCTTACAGTGGATTCCCCACCCGTTTGTTTGTTTGTTTGTTTATTTCCCCCTAAGGGATTTCTAATTAAAGACAGCTCTCTCCCTGATAATAAGGCATGAGGTAAGACCTTGACTTCACATTTTATCTTCTAAGGAGAGGTTTAACATCAGTGAACTTCACTTCAATCACAAACCTAAGTTGATTTTCTCATTTAGGTACAAATCCTGTCCCTTTCCAGCTCTTCATTATTTCTGGTAACTGGTTTTCTTTCCTATAAACTCAATTCTCCATTAAATATTTTACTTCTGTTCAGCTCCTCAACCCTTCACTTCAGCTACTCAGAAATTTGTAGTCTTCCTCACAGACAAAGTTCTCCAGTACCCACGGGGTCTTGCTTCTTTCTCATCACTCCATTCACGTATCCATTCTTCCTTCATTTTTCTATTGGAGTCATACATTTTTCCTTTTCCCAGGCTTACTATGTCTGTTTTCAGAGTTGCAAAGGAACCATACAGAGACTTACAAAACAGTAGAAACTTCTGAAAGCAGAATATATCTATTGAAGAAAGGCAAAAGTTTTATCTTTGTGAGCTAATGGCTTGGTTTAGAAGATTAAAAAGAGGGTGCTTGGCAATTGACAGAAAAATGCATATTTTCAGGGGCTGGATAAAAAAGCATTCATTATACCTATTTAATACCATGGTTTTGTGAACTGGCTTCTTCACTGCTTTCCTTCTGTTACATACAATCCATTAAACTGCCTTCATTAAAGTAATATATTGCTTATTCCACAGCAAATTAAAGATTATCTGAATTATTTTTTCTCTTGGCTTGTCTCCTGTTGCAGTCAGATTTAATAACCGGTACTCAGGGCGGTGGACTAGATCATCCCATGCAACATATGTGGGCTACAGAAACACTTCTTATATGTTAAGCCAAAAATCTATTATAGTCTAACTGATATCATAACAGTCTAATCAAAGAATTATTATTATTGCAGGTCCAATCATTATAGAAAAGGAAGGGAATTAAAAAAACCTGGCACTGCAGAGAAAGTATCAATGATGACAACAGTTGAAATTGTTATCCATACACTTCCTAGTGTCTTCCTCTTTGGTAACATGCTCACCCTCTCCCTGTCACTCTGGGTCTGAAAGAATGTTTTCTTCTAGGGGAAGGAGAACAACAGTTTCTGGAGTACTTTGTAGGGAGGAATATCGTGTTGGTTGTGGGAGTTTCTCCTTCTTAGCCTTGAAGAGTCTGATGATGTTAAATTCTGCCTTCTTGTGCTGGGTCTTCTTCGGGTCATTTTTGTACTTATTTATATATACTGATCACAAATGGTCAATTGTCACTAGCAAATGCAACCTTGTAAACCAAATAAAAGTGGTTTAGGGATAAGCTATGAAGAAAAGGTAACTAACCATACATAGCTCATCTCTAAAATTATTTTGCTCAGTTTGCAAGGTTTCATTTACTAGTGACAAGTGACTGACCATTGGTGATCATTGCTTTTAACCCTTGTAGACTATCAACATTCTGTGCATGCACTTTTAGAGCTCTGCTATCACATTGGGCTTGTATTTTGGAGGATCCTATTAATCATCTCCCACTTTTCTTTAACAGCCTTCATATTGTTTTTTCCTGATAGTGTAACTAATGTTGTATTAGCATAACCTAGTCAGACATGCATCCTTTTAGGTCATTGAATAGTTTGTTGTTTAAAAATAATGGTCTGTTAAAAGACATATATTTATGTGTATATGTAGAAACATATATAGAGATAACAACTGTCGATAACTGCTTGTTATTGCCATCTGCTACTTATAACAATATACTTTATAAAATTACTCAACAATGGTTTACACTTTGGGTCAAGTGCACTCTAGGACATATACAAAGTTGTAGTCTTCAAAGAGTCCCACTAATGACACCCCAGCTTCACTTTATGACAAGATCCAAGTATACACCATCTCCATACATGGCCTGATACACATGTGTCGTGGTTTCAGGTCAGCTCAGTCGGTAACAAAGCACCACGAAGCCGCTCACTCACCCCCCACCCCCTCGCCTGGCTACGTTGGGATGAGGAGAAAAAAAAAAAAACAGACAAAAGGCAGGCTTGTGGGTCGAGACAAGGACTGGGAGGGATCACTCCCCACTTATGGTCACGGGCAAAAGACAGGCTCAACTTGGGGAAGAAACAAAATCAATTTAATTTACTACAAATCAAAACAGAAACAAAACACAAGGGTATTAGGAAGGGAAACCAAACATCAGAACAACCTCCCCCCACCCCTCCCGCCTTCCCGGCTCAGTTCACTATCGATGCCTTCTACCTCCTCCCCCTGGCGGCGCAGGGGAATCGGGGATGGGGGTTGAGTCAGCTCGCCGCACATCGTCGTTGCCGCTTCTCTCCTCAGGGGGAAGATTCCTCTCTCGTTCCCTGCTCCAACGTGGTTCCTTTCCGCGGGATTCAGTTCCTCACAAACTTCCCTGGCGCGGGTCCTTTCCGCGGGCTTCAGTTCTTCCCGAACTTCCCTGGCGCGGGTCCTTTCCGCGGGCTGCTCTCCCGTCTCACACTGCTTCAGCGCGGTTTTTACCATGGGGTTACGGCCACCTTCGGGAGCCTCCGCTCCACCGTTCACCCCCCTGGGCTGCAGGGCCATCAGCCTCCTCAGGCTCCTCCTCCTCCCCCTCCACTTCCATGATTCCAGTGTCGGCAGCGATGTTCCTCTCAGGTTTCCCCCCCACACTACCGGTTCCCCTTCTTAAATATGTTTCCCAGAGGCGCTACCACCGTCACTCCCCGCCTAGAGGCGGGTCCGACATTTTGGCGCGCGGGTCCGACATTTTGGGGCAGCGACTTCTTCCAGCAACTTCTTAAAGGGGCCGCCTCTGTAGCCCCCCTCCCCTGCCACCAAGGGAAAACCGCGCCACACAAACCCATAACAACATGTCAAAAGAGATCTAGAGCACATTTGGTAGGGTCAGGATGTCAGTATGATTAGGAGACCAAGATGTCATAACTGATAACTATGTTAGCTGGGGTTTCTAGAGATCTCCACACACAAGAGTCTCCAAATTACAAATGTTTCTATTTGTTACTCCCCTTTCCCAAAGAACTGGTGGAATATTTTAGCATGAGTAATGAATTTTCTCAGTCAATTATTATGTAGTTCTCTTTTTAAGCAGCTGCATAGGTAGTTAAATAAACAATTTACCTTTTTTATTTTTCCATACAGCAAATTATTTCTTCATTAATATGGCTTTCCATCACCCAGCCAATTCCAGGTGATTCAAGATTTATTCATAAATATGAACATAAACAGAATCTTATTCACCAAGGCTTTCTACAGACGCAGAAAGATTAGAATAAAATTAACTTCTAGCTTAAATATACAAACCCCAAGATAAATTTAATTCCACAGAAGATCCACTTATATAAATCCCTGGGAGTAAAATAATCATTGGTCGGTTTGTATTTTTTCAGGTGGAATGAAAAGTAAGTATTTGAGGGTTTTTTTGTTTGGTTTTGGTTTTGATTTTTTTTTTTTTTTTTAATCTGCTGTTGCCTAACTCTTTAAGCACAGGTTGAAGTGTCCTCTTTCTGACTGGTAATTAACTGGGCTTCTTTCAAATCATAATGTATGGCTGACAAGAATACAGACATCTGAAAAGATATATTTTCTGAGTTGTTTGAAGCATGAATTACTTAGGCTAGTCCTATGCCTTTGGGATTTGGTTTAGCTGACCTCTAGGCATTTCAATGATTGCATAGGATGGTTCACCATAACAAGCCTTTCAAGATGAAAGAGCTACTGTTCAGTTTGTCATATTAATCCTACAGTATGAATTAAAAGATTACTTCTGTAAAAGTTATTTTATATCCAGATGTCTCAATAAAGTGGACCAATGAATCATTTTGAGGACTAGTAAAATATTAGGCAGACATTCATATGAATCTTTAGATGATATTTACTACAGGTCTTTAAATCTCATATTCCTCAGTGCTAAAACATGAGTTGTATAACATGAAGCTTTTAAGGAAAAAGCAGAAGTTTAATTTTTTGCTTCTTAATGAATGTTTGTTTATCAAAGGGCACTTATGTATTTGTGGAAAGCCATGGGGAAGATTTCTAGTTTGTTTAAATTAAGATCTAAAATATTTTATCTATGTTAGAAAAGCTGATGATCCAATAATGTTGAAATGTTCAACAAATTATTCACATATCTTATTACAGTAAAAATATTGTTTTCGGAAAAAGGGAACACACCTATGCAGAACTAAGAATTTGTTGTTAATTAAAGTTTTAGTAGTATATTCAAAGTATATAGAAAATATTTTTATTCTGTTTACGATGTTATTAACACTAATTGTACAAACTACATTATTATTACAGAAAAGCCTCATAAATAATACAATCTGAATTTTTACACATGCATTTCCTAGTATCTATTTGGGTTTTTTGGAGTTATGTACATGATTCAAATGCTGCTTTCAGTCCTGAGGTCAATAGGTATAGCCTCCCTCAAGAAGGAGAGTGTTGGGGAATTTCAGCATATCATCATCATCCTGAGTTCTTCACCAGAGGAATATCATTTTGGGGTTGGAGTTTTCTTTCTCCTTAATCCAGTCTATGCCTACTTGGGGTTATTTTTATGCATTTTCCTAACACAATCCACTTACTTGGTTTTTTTCCTTTTTTTCTTTTACTGATTTCCTGCTAACCCATAACATTAGTTTAAAATTACGTGATGTATATACTCCAGCCAATTAATATAAAGGTTTAATATTTTTTACTTATTAATTGCATACATTTATTTGACTATGTTTTCACACAGTTAAGTTTAAACTAGTCATCTGGATGATAGTCACCTGATCACTAGACAATTGCTATAACAGGTAAAACAGGCTAAACCCAGCTCAGGTAAAGACAAACCCAGACAAGTCCTGAGAGCCTGCACTGTCAGGTCAAGACAAAGCCTGTGGTCTTTTCCAAGTAGTGGCAAAATCATACTTCCTGGTTTACAGTCTAAACTGGACTAAAAGTTGGGGTCAGGGCATTGAGGTATGAGGTGTTTTGATTTTTATTTTTTTAAGATAAGAAATATTAGTTAATTTCAACAATAAAGTTATGAAAGTGAGAATTAGATGGAACTGATGCAATTAATTTTAATATTGAAATCCAAGAAAATAAGTTGCATAAGCTGGTACTTAACGATAGTGCACTTGAATTTACTTGATTTACCTTTCTGAGTATAGCAATGAGACCTCTTTCCAACCTCATCCACTCTTTCCAACCACATCCATAAAGCATCTGAGTGGTCCAACGCTCACTCCCATGCAGATTTGTTAGGAATTTTCTGCCTGAGCAGCCTGGTTCTTGGATTACATTGAACACATTCCAGAAGTATCAGGTACCTCACTAAAAGCAGTTGTGTCCATTTTCCCACCTTTGTCATAATAGACTGGTGTTATAATATTTACTGGGAATTCAGGAACAAACAGGAATTAAATGACACTAAGCCTAAACATAATCCATATGTCCCTTAAAAATACATTAAATATTTGCCCTGTTGTTAAATACACTGCATACAAACAATGTCTGGGCTTCAACACGAAGAAAGAAAATAGATTAGGAGACAGAGAGAAATAACTAGGAGAACTTTTTAATTTTCTAGAGAAAAGAGAAGTCACACTTGAAACATTCTGTATTCTACCTATGTACTGGCAGGATTGGGTTTGTATTTTGCTCAATATCTCTAACATAAAATGAAAGACTGGTCATATAGTAGGAGCAGGAGAACCACCCGAATGTAAGCTAATATTCAAATAGCAGCTTCTTAAACCAGAGGATCTTGAAATTTTTTTGCATCATTAGTTGTATTCAACAAAGAGGAAAGGGGGTGTTCCTCCTTCCTATGGCCTATAATATTGAGATTAGGGTGCTACCTTGTTAGGTGGAAATTGTAGGTATATGAAGAACAAAGAAACTAGGTTACCCATTTTCTATCTTTGCTTTGGGATTCCTAAATTATATAATAGTGTTTAAAACCAGAATAAATTTTATGTAAATTTTAATACAGTTCTGAGAGGTAATCTAGTAATTGATTTATCTAACTGATAAATGGTTAAGTACACACAAAATATGGTCATAATTTTGTTTGGAGGTGTTGTATATTGTGAGCTAAAGTAATCAGTAGACAGGTTTATGTACCCAATCTGGTTAGAGTTTCTAATGACACCTTTTATACACTGCAAGTCTCAATTAATTTTTACATTATTTTGAGTATTTCCTACCTTTAAAGTGTGTCCTTTCACTACATCTCTGCCTCTTTTGCACTTCTTCACACTGACACTAGTCTTTTGTACCTTCTTGTAAATTACTGTTCAGATATGATCCAAAGGCAACCAAGACACATCCCAGAAAATCAGACATTTTGTCAAATAAACTAAAATTTCATAGCTACAAATTTATTCTGCAAGAAGAACTATATACTTCTCTCATTATATTTAATACATTATTTTTTCAGCTAAAGTCAAATACTAGATTAGATATTTATATTTTCTGTATTTATTTAGGAGGAGGCAAAGAAGTATCAGGATATTCTTTGACATTAACAATAGTTATACATATGGACAATTTTCATTGTCTTAACAATATTTTAACAAAGTTTTATTACAGCCTTTAGTCACAGAAATTTGTCATCTAATCTGTTCTATGTTATTACTAATGCATATGGTCTACAGAAGGAATATGCAGAAGAACAAAGTATTCATTCAAGTCTGTAAGAAAATATTGACTTCAGTTTGTAGAAGACTTCGCAAATTGCAACATCACTGTGTTTCTAGGAAAAATTTTGAAAACATTCAGTAAAAGAAGGATCTTTAAGACAAATACTGGCTTTCTGTCTCTTTGTGTTTTTTTTTTTCCTCCCTCTCCCCTCCCCTCACCCCTCACACCCATCTCTCCCAATTTGGCTGCTCAGCTGCAAGAGCCTTAACTGATGCTCTTTTATTATGTAAAATGGACAGATGGATTGGATCTTGTCAAACAGAGATCAGAGCAAGTGTCATGGTTTCAGTTTCAGCTCAGCTGGTAACAAAGCACCACAAAGCCGCTCACTCACCACCACCCCCACGCCTGGCCACGGTGGGATGAGGAGAAAATACAAAGGCAGGCTCATGGGTCGAGACAAGGACTGGGAGGGATCACTCCCCACTTATGGTCACGGGCAAAAGACAGGCTCAACTTGGGGAAGAAACAAAAGCAATTTAATTGACTACAAATCAAAACAAAACCAAAGGTATTAGGAAGGGAAACCAAACATCAGAACACCTCCCTCCAGCCCTCCCACCTTCCCAGCTCAGCTCCATTCCTGGTGCTTTCTAACTCCTCCCCCAGGCGGCACAGGAGATCAGAGGATGGTGGTTGGGGTCAGCTCGCCACACATTGTCTCTGCCGCTCCTTTCCTCAGGGGGAAGATTCCTCACTCATCCCCTGCTCCACCATGGGGTCCCTCCCACAGGAGACAGTCCTTCACCAACTTCTCCAACGTGGGTCCTTTCTGCGTTCTGCAGTTCCTCACAAACTTCCCTAGCATGGGTTCTCTCCACAGGCTTCAGTTCTTCCCGAACTTCCCTGGCGCGGGTCCTTTCCATGGGCTGCTCTCCAGTCACACACTGCTCCAGCGCGGGTTTTACCATGGAGTTACAGCCATCTTCGGCAGCCTCCGCTCCACCATGGACCTCCCTGGGCTGCAGGGGGACAGCCTGCCGTCTCGCCACGGGCTGCAGGGCCATCAGCCTCCTCAGGCGCCCCTCCTCCCCCTCCTTCTTCACTCACCTCAGTATCGGCAGAGGTGTTCCTCTCACGTTCCCCCACCCCACACTGCTGGTTCCCCTTCTTAAATCTGTTCTCCCATAGGTGCTGCCACCATCACTCCCTGTCCGGGCTGCAGAGGCGGGTCTGACTCTTTGGAGCCGGGGGAGCTTCCAGCAGCTTCTTGAAGGAGCCACCTCTGCAGTCCCCTCACCCACTACCAGAGAAAACCGTGCCACAGAAACCCATAACAGCAGGGAAGATAGCAATGGAAACACAATGACAGGGACATTTCCTTCTACAGATGAGTAGACCCAAAATTACACAGAAATAACACAACTGATGAATTTATGATATGCAACTTTCCTGTCCAATAATATCTGTTGGTTTTATATTTTTAGTTATAATTGTACATGATGTTTCATCTTGTATTCCATTATCCAATTAAAACTAAATTTTTTTCTTCATTGTACGCATGCTGTTCTAACGGTATGGGCATACGTGAAGTCAGTGTTTTTATTGCCTTGATACAAGTCTCTTCATAAACATTAATGAATATGATGAAATAATTACTTAGCTATAAATCATTTCTTTATAAAGTAACAAATTATTTCTAATGAGTTAGAACATTGAAATAAGCAAAATCAAGATCTCCACGGAAGTCTGCTCAGGCATAGTGGAAAGTGTCTTTCTGACAGCCACAGTCTCTATGTACTTTAAAAACATTTGTAGTTAGACATTCACCCTCTATGACTTCCAGAAAAGTACATATAAGATATTATTGAGCTTACTCACATAGCAACCTAGTCTAAAATAACAGGCACCTCACTGATTAGTCCTGCTTTCTTCACAGCATTTACAATAGCAGAGGGACTGCTGAGCTCTCCCTTCAATTAGGGGAAAGCTCTAGGTTTCTTTATATCTATTACAGCTTAGATTTTACACTCATTTAGCCAATTAGCTTCTAAAACTTAACACAAAAGCATCTTTTTTCACTAGGCTTACATTATAGAAGTTAGTGTAAGAGAAATATAAATAGAGTTTTGGTTTTTTTTCCTGATGTTTTTTGTTGAGGCATCCAGGACATTAGGCTTCAAAAATGTTCAACTATGGCTCCTAGGTATACATTTTAATCCCTTAATTTGTCTCTTTTGAAAGCTGATGCAGTGTAAATATATAACAATCAAACAAACCCCCAAATCTTCTCATATAATCATATAAGCATTCTATTAGAATTAGGATAAGCTATGGAAGTAGTTCAAAATTTGTTGAGATTGTGGCTGATAAATAGTTTAAAACTACCTGAATACCTTACCCCTTAAAATTTTGTTTTGAGGTAAAGAAATTTTACTTTTTGGGATTTATTTACTTCAATTATATATGTGCCCATTTTTCCTCATGTTTGATAACCTAAATTTCTCTCATCTTTATTGTTAAGAAAGAGAGGAACAATGATGAAATCAGTAAAAGAGCCCTCCAGTGCACATGCAGACACACATGCACACTGGTAATTACATACTTCTATAAGCTGTAGAACACCCCAAAAATAGTACACCAGAGGTGGGATTCACCTCACTGAACTGTACTATCCTACAGTATAGAAATCCCCATCTGAGTTGGCAGTTTAGCCTTCCATTTAATTTGGCCTATTTTAGCTATCTATTTTAAGATGACATGAACTGAGCCCTAGTACACCCACCTGAAAGGCAGTTACCTTGAAGAATGTGTTAGAGGTACACAGGGAAGCAGACATTCAATTGAGGCAACATGATTGAAAATTAGGTAGGGAAAAATGAGGAATAAGTGCATGAATTACCTTTGCAGAGCTAGGATGTTAGTTTGTCGCATAGGATGCCTTAGGTAATATCTTGCTTAATTTTACATAAAAATTCTATTAAACATGCCTCCCCACCCCCAAGCCCCCCTTAAATTTGCATTGTAATGCATACTTATGCAGGGTCTTGTAAATTTGATTAGGACAGCTGAGGTTTCAGTCTCTATTTCATACATGTTTGCTTTTCAGATTATTTTTTAAAGGTACACATACTGGGACAAGTTACAAACAATGTTTGTTTGTCCAGGGTAACTGGAGAATACAGGAGATGTCCCAGTTGCCCTGGTTTGTCCGGGGTAATTGGGGAATCTGGGATACCAGAACAGGAGATGTTCTAGTATACCAAAGAAAAATCTTCAAGGAGTTCTTTTGTCCTGAATTTTTCATCTCAGGAAGATGTTTAATGTCTCTACTTTCCATACCTGCATCCAGCCCTGGCTTCAGCTCCAACCTTTTCATTTGTCTTTGATTCATTACAAAAAGTGAAAAACATTTAATGTCATGTGCGACAAACTGAATGGTGTAACATAATCTTCACTACTCAGTCCTATGCATACATCTCTGACAGCTAACACAACAGAAGAAAATATATGCTTATTATAAGTCTGTTTATAAGAGATCTCTCCATGATGATGGACTATTTGAATAACAAACATTTGTCTCTTCTCTTTTTGTTAACTGTACTTGTATTTTCTAGCATTTATATCAAGATCCTACCCAAGAGACTATGAATTTAGCAGGATATTGATTATGAAATATTACTATTGGTGTTCATGTAGTGTTATCTTTGGAAAAATCTTATCTGGGGGATGGGAGAGTTAGCCTCATCAGACTTTAGCTGCTGAAAGGTTGATGTCTTATACAAGTCATTTAGAGTGGGCTGAATTACCTTTCAAAGGTGCATATCTTTTCCTGCCAACTATGTAGGGACCTAAAGTGACTTGCATAATCCAGGCTCCTACATTTTAGTTCATTAAAATTTGTTTCAAATTAGTTTTACTGAAATACTGATCTTAAATTAAAAGGGCAGAAATTGTTTCTACTTA
>VYZV01019527.1:2695-43685 GCA_013401275.1 Pandion haliaetus
GAGTTTGCAGGCCGGGTTGCAGCAGCCCAAGCACAAAGCTCACCGCGCGGGTGGCATCTGCTCCCACCGCAGCATCGGCAGCTTCTCCCGCGGGTCTGGAGCTGAAATGTTTCGACAACATTGACAATAGGTTTAAATAATTCACATTGTGGTAAACTTCATTCAAAAACAGGGGGAGGAAGAAGAGGAGGAGGAGGAGGAGGAGAGCAGTTACAACAGGGATACCATGTGCAAAACTGTAAACCAGGCAGAGGGTTGTAGCTGACTTGTCTCCCTGGCCTCGCTCCCTGCTGTGCTGGCAAAACCAAACCAGGGACGGCGCAGGTCGGGCTCCTGCCCCGGGGTCCTCCACCGCAGAGTGCCGGCACGGTGAGAAGCCTGCCAAGGGCCACTTGGAGCCATTAACAAGGATGGGAGAGTAATTACATCCTGATCTAGCCCCAAAACCTCTTCCAGAACGACGGTCAGGATACAGGCACTGCTGCGGGGGTCTCTCCGAGAGGGTGGGAAGGGGCCGGAGTGAGCCCCCACCCCGGCACAGGGAGTTGCCGGGGCCGTCCTCCCCCCCCCTCGCTGGCTCTCAGGAGGAATCGCGGTCCATGCTGCACCCCAGGGCTTCAATGTCGTTGCTGATGTGCGAGATCATTCGGTCCCACTCATCCTCCTCCGAAGGGACGGACTGGTCATCCGAGCTGCCGGCAGCGCCGTTGCCGTTGGTGGTGGAATTGGAGGTGGTGCTCAGCGTCCGCCTGTACCTCCCGAAACTGTCTGTGATGATGCCTCGGCCATCCTTCACCCCGATGGTTTCGAGGAAGTTCTCAAAGTGTTGGCTGTCCTTCTCGGGGATGAAGGGGCGAAGACCTGGATCGGGGAAGAAAACCCAAGGAGGAAACGGCATCATCGTGTGTTTCATACAGCACAGGCGGGCAGGGGAGACACCCAGGACAGATTTCCGTGTGGATTAACTCAGCTGTGAAATTCCCCATGGCTTCGGAGCCTTCCAGTAGAGCCCAGCTGCTGAGGCCGGCTGCAATGTCACGCCCCAGCTCCCCAAAACGGCACAGGGCTTGGCAGAGGAGCCCAGTTTGGGGTGGGGTGGGGGTGGGGGGGGTGGGGCAGGGACCACTGGAGGCTCCAGCTTGTGGCCACATCTCACACTTACACCCCTGAGGACTGCAGCTGCTGCCCACTGAGGACAAAATCCTGCTAAAGCAGGATTTTCTGAGCTCAAAAGGATTGACTGCTAATTCCACACCAAAATATATTGCTCAGCTTTACGGAGCTTATTGCTCTAACGGCATCAGCCCACAACTCCCGTGCCCGAAGGAGCACAGGCAGGGCGGCTGCAGGAACATCTGTCCCGTCTCTCTGTGCATCGCACCCTGGGCCAGCATCCCCAGCAGGGTGGCTGTCACCCACTGCGAAGCAAGAGGGTCACTGGGACACAGGTTAGGCATGCTGCTACTTACCCTTTGAGGATTTTAAGTAATCAATCAATCAATCAACTCTGTTTTCTTTGTAATTGGCAGTAGGGTGAGGCCTCAAGAGCAAATGTTTAAGTTAAGGCTACTTAAATGGCTTTTCCTGATGGGCCCCATCCTGCTCCAGCTGCAATCACGGAGCAGCTGTCTGGCCGAGCGTTGTCTCTCGCCCTAGCCTCTCCGTGCTGTGTGTCCTTACTGGCCAAAAACAAGGTACCCCCGCCCCCCACCCCTTCCCAGAGTAACTCCCGGCTCTAGGGCTACAGTCACTACCTAAACTGCTTGGAAGAAAGCTCTGGGCACTCAAAAACTTGCAAGAAAAACCTTTACTGGAGGCTTCCAGCAGAGCCTGACCCTGGGCAGATGGTTTGCTGTTCCTCACCTCTCTCTCTCGCATCACCCACCCTGGTCAAACCCACGAGGAGCAGCCAGTGCTCAGCCCAGCTCTGCCCTGGGAGAGCATGGCACCGGTGTGACTGCCCAGGCTGGGAAAAGCAAGTTGGATTTGCTTTTTGGTGACATGCAGCCAATATAAAGTCAGCCTCTCAGCACAGCGACCTTGTCGTCGCGCCAGCTTTGGTACCGGCGACGTTAAAAGCAAGGCGGTTGCGTGCGCACCGCTGAAAGAAAATGCCTTTGTGCTGGCGGAGGCGCCCGGCTGCGCTGCTGGATCCCCAGGACAAAAGAAAGAGGAGCCGGCTGGCGCGAGAACCCGCCGAGAGCTGCCCTTCTCCCTGCGGCACGCCGACTCCGGTGAGCAACCCCCAGTGCTTTCAGCAGATCTGCTTTTATAAGAGGGTGAAAAACCCAAGGCATCGCTTTTCAGCGACAACAGGCATCTCTGTTTTTGGTCCCTGTGCTGTTTGAAAGCCCCCCCACCACCACCCAGCACTGGCTGAGTGCCCAGCTGAGGCCCTGCCTGCCCCAGGGCCAGCGCAGAGACGTCAGGTCAGGCCCATGCGCTCCTGCCCCAAGCCACGGGCTCTTGTCACTGATGCTCTTTTGGCTTATTAAAGCCAAAATCAAAGCAGGGAGTTTGAGCAGGGGGGAACTTGAAGAGCTCCGGAGGCTCTCGGCCTCCTTTTAACGAAGGGGAACGAAAGGGTCCTGTTCTCCTGCCAGGGTGCACAGCTTACCCCCAGGACTGTGAATTCCCCTCCAGGGAACGCAGGTTCAGTACACCCGGTTGAACGGCACGACAAACACCAGAATCGCCTGGTGTGGGGCACTGCACGGCTGGCCAAGGACCAGAACCCTCTTTCTTGCTACCAGCAGGCACAGAAACACCTGGTGTTCGGGCTGGAGGAGGTACCCAGGCTCCCTCTGCAGTCAGAAGGAGAGGTGAGCATCTGGAAGGGTGACTCGAGTCTCTGAGACCGGTGGCCTGAGCTAGATGGACCCAGCTGCCCTCAGGAAACGGGTATCTCCAAGGAGAGATGGATTGAGATGTTGCTCCTTGCTTGGTGACGCCCCAAGGAATCTTTGTGCCATCCACGCTCACCCCTCTACCCCCTCGCATCCCATCAGACTGCCCACGTGGAAGGTCCGTGCATCAGCGATCGGTACCAGGCACGTCACGAGGGCTCGGGAGCGGACCGAGGCCGGCTCTCGCCCTCCGCGATGAATCCCTGGCAGCTGACGCTCACCTAAGAGCAGAAACTTTCTGCTGTCCCCGTAGAGCTGCTTCAAGTTGATGCAGAATTCGTGGATCGAAGCCCCATTGCGATACTCGTGCAGGAGCATTGCGAACTGCTGGATCTCTTGGGAAGAGAGTTTTGTTCGGAGCTACGGAAGAGAAGCACACCACAAACGTCACCGTTTTTTTTAGGAAGAGATGATGGGAATGGCATTTACCAGATTTATTGCTATTTGACAAGAGCTGCAGTAATGGACCAGCTCATCCTGACGGAAAAGCGGGACAGGCTGGTGCAACCCACTACTGAGCTGGCAGCTTTCAAACAGGGATAAGCTGTGAGTGTACACAGGGACCGTGACACACAAAGCGATGGACCCGGCGCGCCGCGGATGGCGTGACATGCCTTTACGCGGTGAGAGGGGACAAGGAGGGGTGGGGATGCTGCTGCAGGAGAAGGATGTGAGCCCACGTTCAGGTCCCATGAGGCCTCCAAGCACAATTCGTATGAAAAGGAGGAGGATGAGATGTTCCTACGCCAGCGTGGGCTCACGTTCTACACGTCGAGGCAACGAACCCAAGTTCCAAGAGCACCCTAAAGGGAAGAAAGACCCTCCACCCTGTCCTGCAACCCAAGGACACCCTACCGTCATCATATAGTCCTGGAGCAGCTCTGTCGCCGTGGTGCTCAGCTCGCTCTCACTGACTGTCTTAATGTGTGGAGACTGTTGTGTGGAGAAGGAAGAGGGGGAGTTGTCACCTGCATCCAAGGTTTCTGGAAAGGAACTGAAATGCAAACAGATCGTGAGTCCTCCAGAGCTCCTCGGGCACCTCCTGCATCGCCATCGCTGGCAGTCGCAGCACAGGAGAGCCCGGAAGAGTGGAGAGGCACGTGGAGACGCGCTCCCTCTGCAATGAGGCTGGCAGCCTTCAGCTCCCGAGGGCATCTGAAGGCTCCCACCCAGCACGGAGGACTTTAACTATTTTGGTTTGGTGACCTGCCGAAAATGAAGCCCAACGTGGGCAAATAGCCCCTCCAACTGCTTTCTCATTTTGCAACAGCGTGGGGAAAAGTCTCAAACTACCTTATTTTGGCATTAAATGTGAAATTTTCAAAAAGCATCAGTCCATTTTAAACAACTGGTTTGCATGTCAGGTTTTCAGCCCACAAACGCTATCAACGTTTTCAGCGGTCACCGATTCAGGAGGGAAAAAGTTGCCAAAATAAAGGGGTTCGGGGAAAACACTTCTCCCAACTCCAGCTGGACTTCACCAAGGCAAAGCAGCCGGGCGAGCATCATGTCCCCACTTTGCTGACGCGTGGGACTGCACATACATTGTGTACGTGACCGTCTCTGGAAACCTGCAGCGGCAGAAAAATCCAGCCATGGATGCTGCGGAGGCAGGGACCACGGCACCGCACACGGACAGTAAAAACACCGTCCAACGTTTCAGCCAGACTGAGCAGAAGCTTTTCAATGTGCAGACCGCAGCAGTTCCTGCTTTGGGGGCTTTAAACCCAGCAGCGAGGCTGCACTAATAAGCCCGAGTGCCGAGTGAGCTCAGCGTACCACGTTTAACTTACAAAGTGCTTGCTTCCGTTTCGTAAGATTCCTTAACGTCCACTTTTGTAGAAGAGTCATCTGCAAGGAAAACATTCAAGACGTGGAATTTGAGAGGCAGAAATTTGGTGGTTTTCCCAGCCCGTGACCTACACAAACACACTGATATCTGACTCGGCTTTCAGAGCTGGAAGATGAGAGGCAGCGGGGCTGGGGCCGAGACTGTGCTGTGTCAGGACTGGATACACTCAGCAGAGATGCAGAACCGCAAAGGGATTGTTTTATTAAGTGCCTCTGTCCAACATGAATAGAGAGGCAAAGGGTGTGGGGGACAAGGACGATGGCTGATGTCCCACAGCCCAGCTGGGGAAACATCTGCAAGAAGGAGACAGCCCTTGTGCCCATCCAACTCACACAATTAAAGCAGAGGAGGGGTTTTTTTTCAATACCCTGCAGGAGGGAAGCTGCCAGGCTGCCTCTGACCTCAGAGGGTGGCAGAAGAGAGGTGATGGGTGTTGGTGAAGGTGGGGAGAGACCTTCAGACAGGCCCGGTAAGAAACAAGCGAACAGAGAGAGCACAGACTTACCACTGTGTAAGGACATGTGCCGTGTCGGCGTGGATGCCCCATCAAATATTGCTCTGTCCAGGAAGTCTATCGTGGACTCAGTGTAAACAATCTGGAAGACTTGGCTGAGAAGCGAGCACAGCTCCTCGGCAGTCACCTGGGGAGGGAGCAAAGAAGGGCCGGTGTGAGGCAGAAGGTACTGCGGTGGCCTTTCTCTTCAGCTCCCTACAGCGGGCACGCCATGGGGGACATCAGGGTGCTGTGTTTGTAAGGGTGTTGTCCCCCCAGCAAGGACAGGCAACCCACTCATCCAAGACCCCAGGGCACTGCCTGACCCACAGGGGCTCCAGGCTGGAGGTGACAAACTTCGCATCTCGTTAGCTACCTGCCACTGTCCCACAGGGTTTTCCTCCGTGCTAGGGGAGACAAACTCCTGAGACAAATCACCCCTCGTCACCCTCTCATACTGCCAGAGAAGCATCCCAGCCCTTTTCAACTGGGGAAGATTATGGAGCCCATCCTGAGTGGGCTCACAAGGGGCCTGAGGTGGGGGGGTTCATGAAAGGCAGGTCCTGCTTGACCAACCTCATCTTCTTCTATGACCAGGTGACCCGCCTAGTGGATGAGGGGAAGGCCGTGGGTGTTGTCTACCTGGACTTCAGTAAGGCCTTTGACACTGTCTCTTATGGCATACTCCTCGAGAAGCTGGCGGCACATGGCTTAGACAAGTGTCCTCCTCGCTGGGTAAAGAACTGGCTGGATGGACGAGCCCAGAGGGTTTGTGGTGAATGGAGTTCAATCCAGTTGGCGGCGGGTCACAAGTGGTGTTCCCCAGGGCTCAGTACTGGGGCCGGTTCTCTTTAATATCTTTATCAATGATCTGGGCGAGGGGATCGAGCGCACCCTCAGTAAGTTTGGGGATGACACCAAATTGGGAGGGAGGGCTGATCTGCTCAAGGGTAGGAAGGCTCTACAGAGGGATCTGGACAGGCTGGATCGTTGGGCCGAGNAGCTGCCCGGCGGAAAAGGACCTGGGGGTGCTGGTCGACAGCCGGCTGAAGATGAGCCGGCAGTGTGCGCAGGCGGCCAAGAAGGCCAACGGCATCCTGGCCTGTATCAGAACCAGTGTGGCCAGCAGGAGCAGGGGGGTGATCGTCCCCCTGTACTCGGCACTGGTGAGGCCGCACCTTGAGTCCTGTGTTCAGTTTTGGGCCCCTCACTACAGGAAAGACATGGAGGTGCTGGAGCGTGTCCAGGGAAGGGCAACGCAGCTGGTGAGGGGCCTGGAGCACAAGTCTGATGAGGAGCGGCTGAGGGAACTGGGGTGGTTTCGCCTGGAGAAAAGGAGGCTGAGGGGAGACCTTCTCGCTCTCTACAACTACCTGAAAGGAGGTTGTAGTGAGGTGGGTGCTGGTCTCTTCTGTCAGGTGGCTGGTGGTAGGACAAGAGGAAACGGCCTCAAGTTGCAGCAAGGAGGTTGAGACTGGATATTAGGAAAAATGTCTTTACTGAAAGGGCTGTCAGGCATTGGAACAGGCTGCCCAGGGAAGTGCTGGAGTCACCATCCCTGGAGGTATTCAAAAAGCGTGTATACAGGGCACTTCATGACATGGTTTAGTGGGCATGATTGGTGGTTGGATTCGATGATCTTAAAGGTCTTTTCCAACCTAAATGATTCTATGATTCTATAACTGGTCAGACCAGGCAATAGGAGATTGGATGCTCTATCGCCAACTCACAGCTATTAATTAGCACCCAGATTTTGTGTTGATGCTCTGTCCTACTCCTCAATTCAGCTCTCCCGGATTTTGGCTACATAACCTACATCCCAAATAGGTGCAGGCACCCTAGAGCGTGTTAGAGCCGAGAACAAGGCGAGCAAAACTCCACCCTGAAGACAAAGGGTTCCTGCTGTAGAAGTAGGAGCACACAGGCTGAGATCAGAATCTCTTGATCCGGATACTAGATGAAACAAATTTCCAGGTCAGCATCAGGAAAATGCCCCGGTTAGCAAAACCCTATTGTGGGAGAGATTCAGTTGTCTTCACAGATTTCCTGCTGCTAGAGAAAGCTCTGGGCAGCAGGCACCACCCCCAAGGGAAAACCATCTTCTCATACGCTCTTGTGTCTGAACCAGGTCCTGGGGCTGGGGCAGGGACCAGGTTTCCTCCTCCAAGTAGCACCTCGTGCACCAGCAAACCCCAACCCACACCCTGCAGTCTTAAAAACCAGGCTTATGTGTGTCACATAACATATGGCCAGGTAAGCGTTTGGTCACGTAACAGAGGGGACACTTGGTGAGAGCAGGACGAGGCCACCCTGGGGCTCATGGCTCTCCGCCGTCAAGCCGAGAGGTTGTGGCCACCCTGGTCTAAGAGCCAGAAAACCTCCCAGCAATCCCAGTCCCTGCGGCACTGCAATCAGAGTGTCACTCTGGAGGCAACCCCAACATGGAACAGAGTTTTAATTGAGCGGTTTGAGTCTTACTTTGTTCTCCGTAGCCAGGACCACCAAGCAACAAGCTTCGATGGGAACCACCCCGCTCTCAGACAGCGAGCCCGAAGTAAGCGCTTTGGAGCTCTCGGCACAGAGGCTCTGGCTTGGGGAGATCCCGGGGTCCTGAGCTGAGAAAGAGAGAAGCCATAATGGAAAGGTCGAGGCAGGGAGAGAACAGCAAGGAGTCCTCGCGCAGTGAGCTGTCCTCTGAGCAAGGCTGCCTGTGGGGACAGCAAAGCCCCTGAAGGAGGAGAGCAGAGGATCCCACAGGCGGGAGAAAATGCCCTGGAAGAGGGAGCTCTTGGGAGCCCAGGAACTCCACCTGAACGCTGCACAGGGCCAAAGTCTTTGAATGAAAAGTCTAAAATTTAGAGCTGGTTTCTTACAACTCTGTAAATCGCTGGCTTCACTTCCATGGCTTAGCCAGCCTCAGAAATCCATCAGCAGAATTACAGCCGCCTAAGTCACTTACTCATCTATTCTATGGACTGTCCTTTACTGTCCCGGGGTTTATAATCCCGTAAGTCTCTGTCATTACATCTTTTAAGTAGCTCAGCGTTCCCCATACACTCCAGCCCAAAACCAGGCAGGTCTGACACACGCAGAGCTGCTGGGGACAGATTCGAGGCCCTCCCCAGGTATTACAAGAAGTGAGCTGTGTCAGAAGTGATGGTTATCATCCTGGTTATTCCACATGGGCATTTAGACGTGCAACGTCACGATGAAATCCTCCCAGCAGCCCACACAAGGGTTGCGAAGAGCAGGCCAGGTCCGACACACACCTCCGGCAGTTGCCGGAGGACAGGCTACAGGAGGAATTTCTAAGCTGTACGTGAGCTTGCACTTCATCTCCAGATACAACCCTGCCCAGCTCCAACATCCTTCATCTCTCCCAGGGTGCTTGCCCTTCTGCAAGTCGCAGCACCCTCAGGAGACAGGCGTACCCTCAGTCCTTCCTCCACCCCTGCTAGAAAAGGATGGACTGAAACAACTCAAGGCAGGAGCCTAGATATAAGGAAGACATTTCTTACGATGAGGGTGGTGAAACCCTGGCACAGGTTGCCCAGAGAGGTGGCAGATGCCCCATCCCTGGAAACATTCAAGGCCAGCTTGGACGGGGCTCTGAGCGACCTGATCTCGTCGAAGATGTCCCTGCTCATGGCGGGGGGGTTGGACTAGATGACCTTCAAAGGTCCCTTCCAACCCAGACCATTCCATCATTCTGTGATTCTGTAAAGGACACCGATCATTTTGGTCTGTTTTCAGCCAGCATTGCCTTTGTCCTGTTTCTGGTCAAGCCGGCTGCTGTCCTACACAAGGGCAATAATAATGGCTGCTGTGGGGCTCTGCCCCACAACCCCAAAACACAAGGCTACATACAGCCTGCCTGTGCCGGCCACAACCTACCTGTTTTCAGCACGACCAAGTGAGAGGAGTCATCTCGGATGTAAGAAACGGACGCGATGTCGTGGATGGGGACCCTGAGGATGAGATCTTCTCCATCCCTCCACACCAGCTTGATGTTGTAGGCAGAGAGACTGATGACAGCATCATGTTCTTGGGTCAGCTGCCCCGGGAGCTGGTGTGCTCTCTAAAATAAACATATTTACCTTGAGTTGCTGAACTGTTTCCCCTTTGGTAATGCTCTGGTAATGGGCTTCCCTCCCACATTTGTAACACCAGGATGGAGGATACCAGCTAGACCAGGACCCAGCCCCGAGGAAGCTCCACAAGCCTTTTTTTTTTTTCCATGCTGCATGTTAGATAGAGACTATGCAGAGCGGGTCATTCAACAGGCTGAGCGCTCACCTTTGCATTATCAATCAAATGCAGGATTTCCGTGCGGCTGGAGGGATTCAGGTACCCTGGGATGGATGTGAGTTGACCTAAATACTGGAAAAGAAGAACCAAACCGTTACCACAGCACATACATGCTAATCACACCCCTGAGCTTGCCAGCTCCTGCAAGAAAGACACCATCAACACAGAGCAAAGGGCTGCTGCTCCAAGCCCCTATTTAGAAGCTGCTAAATGCACCTCTGTATGGAAGATCTCTCATGCCTTTAAGTTATCCTAATGCTATATACAGTTATAGACAAGCCCCAGCCCCAGCCAGGCAGATACTACCTTCACTTCTTTCTCGATGTAGTCATTCAGCAGCACGTCTGGTTCGACGCGGTCAGGCAGGGACACCACCACCGTATGCAGAGGCCGTCTCTCCGTAACCTTCTCCTGGGCTTTTTTATCCCGACCTTTTTCGCCCTTCAGGAAGACTCGTTTGAAAGGAGACACTATTCCAGGCTGTGGAGAGAGAGGGAACCGCCAGGGCGTTGGGGTTAAGGGCGAGAGAGGGAGTTTCTGCACCGAAACGGCGGGGGGCGGAAACCAGCAGCACCCACTGTCCAGCACTCCTCCAGCCCATACATCTCTACTCACAGCCTGGTTTTACCAGCCCCAGCCACCCCACAGACAGGCTGATTTTAGAGCTACGAATCCACAAGTATGTGATCTTCCACTGAAAACCCCTTTCCACAACATGTTGCAAGAACGCAAGTGCTGATAAGCACCCTTTTACCAAAACAGGATTTTTCCCCCAAAGTCATGATGTCCAACCTTTCAGTTAAGAACAAATACAAATATATACTCAGATTAAGGGCTGTAAGAGTGAGCGAGCCATGGCCACACGCAAAACCGGCAAGCTTCCTCCTTGCCTCGTCGCAATTTTGTATTTCACCCGAGCATTTGCCCTGAGCGACTCAATGAAGTATTGCAAAAGGAAAAGGCAGAGACGCTGCAAACTGGTCTGAGGTCTCCAGGGAGACCCACAAATGTGAGAACATGACCCACGAGATGGCCTCCCCTGGGAAAAACAGGTCTTTGTGGTTCCCAAACCATTGAGTGCTGGGTTTGGAAAAATATTGGAGCCAACACGAGTCCAGACGGCAGCAGTGTGCACACACGGGCTCCCAGCTATAGAGGGAGCATCACCACCGTCCTTCTAGCACAGCATGGGGTGGACAGCCTGGGAACGCTGGGCACCCAGGGGCCGTAGCAGTAGAGCTGACGTGTGGTAGATCCTCACCGAGCTCCACACCAGCCTGCCCAATGGCTAAATGACCGGGATCGTGCGCAAACTTCTCCAATTCCAAGTTCAGCAGCTCAAACGAATGTTTTGAAGTGGGGAGACCCAACGCTCGGGATTCACAGCAGTGTTATATGCCAGTCCGGAGGGGAAAGGCAGAGCTCCTTGGTGGCCTCGCTGGCTGCCCAGCCATGCAGCTCGGCTCCGGCTGCCCCGTTCCACGGCCAGTGATGCTCTCTGCTTCCCACCCCTCAGGAACAGCCACACTTTGGCTTTCCTGATTCTCATGGGCAAGAAAAAGGACTGTACTATCTGCAGAGGCAGAAAAGATACTTTGAAAGGCAGATTAATTAAATATAAACCAAGTGCTCCTGCTCAGAAAAGTGTGGAGTACTTTGCAAGCTCAAAGAGCAGCAGCCTCCAGCAAATTCAGCTCATCTCTTGCTGCTGTCCACCGCAGGACCTTGCCTTGGAAACCACCGTCAAGAAGAACTGCCACAGACCCTTCACCTAAACCGCTTGAGCCTTGCTGCAGGACATTATACTTGGTGGGGGAGTGCCATCACCACGTCACCTATCCCAGCAGTGTCCCTCCCCGCACAGCAGCCGATGCACCGTGTTCAGATGCACGCGTGGGACCTGCTCCCATCAGGCAGCTTCAGCCTTTCTCCTTGCTTTTCTCAATGCAGACAAGCATGAAAGATCTACAGGAACAAGAGATCAAAGCCAGAACAAAAGAATTTGAAACTGTCGTACCAGGATGGGAAAGTGGGATGGAAAAGCTCCTGGTTGGATAGTATTTGGAAGCTCCCAGAGTGAGCCAGGCACCACAAGGACGTTGGGGACAGCCCGGCCCTGAAAAACATCCCTTGGACCAGGGAGATAAAAATAGATAGAGTTTATAGGACAAAAGGGACAGAAAACACAGCTACACAATGCTGGCCTCGTGAAACAGCTCTGCCTTTACAGCAGCAGGACCAGCACCACCAAGCACTGCAGATTTTAGGGACAGCATCCCTCCCTTCAGCTGGGCTCCTGAAATGGAGCATCACCCTGCACTGTGCAACCCAGCTGGCTCCTGCCAAGGGGCTGGGACCATTCCAGGCTCCAGAAAGAAGAAAATCCTGAATGCAACAGGTCTGTTTGCCAAGACCGGAGCACGGGGCTCGACCCTGGCTCTGCCGCCCCGACTACGAGGGTGTCTGACCCCAAACCTTGGCTGCCGGTGCGTGAAGATCTCGTTCCACCAACATCTTTTAGGAATCAAAAGCAGAGAGATGCAGAAACCTGCTGCCGGGGTCAGGGCTGTACCACAACACTCCTCCAGATGCTTCCCCCTCCACCAGCCAGAGTCCAGCAGCTCCAGCTCAGTTCACCTCTCTGTGGCAAGGCTGCTGGATCTGGCCCAATCTCTCGCTTTTCCCTCGGGGATGCAGGCAGCCTCCGTAGGGCTGGGAGGATGCTGTGACGGAACCATCATTCCCCACCATCCTGTGCCCCCGAGCCCCGTGGGAGAGCCACAGGCTCTCCTTGCAGGAAAGCGTCCAAAGCAGAGGCGTCACCCGGTGTGATGCAATGTGGAACAACAGCTTCTGCATTTCTGGTAGCCAATATAAAAACAGCACCTACCTCGTTCTCCATCGAAGTACCCAGCTACAGAGAGCAGAACCAAACCGTGCCGCCACGGAGCCTTTGGTGGCTCACCAAAAGCACCTCCCGGTGCGGGGAGAAGTTGCTATCCTCGTCTCGGGGGCTTCCGAAGCTCACGGCCCGTGCCGAAGGGCTGGCAAACCCGTGAGCTTTCATTTGCCTGCCGGCTCGTGGCCAGGAAGTGCAATAACCACAGTTTCCTTCTGTTACACGCAGCAACAGTGACAAAATAAAGTTGTTGATTAAGAACCAGCAAGGTTTGGCAGCAACGGGGCCGGGTGCAAGGCGAGATGAAGCACAGAAGCCCATTTTGCAAAGCTCGATCCCATTCCCGGCTCCCAGTCACGCCATCCCAACTTCTGCACCCCTAAACCCCTGGAAACTCTCCAACAGCCTTTGCCGCTACAGCCTGGACTCGTACTCGGCTGCAGCCAGGATGGAAATATCCCCAGCCCACAGGAGTTTTTAACCCTGGTTTCTCCTCTGAGTTTCAGAGCTATTTTGTTCTCCAACATCTATGGAGACCAAGGGCTGTAAAGCTTTTTCTGGGCCTGTATTTCGAGTCCTTAAGTTTCACATTTGAAAAGCAAAGCTTGGAAACGAGGTTAAGGGCTCCCTGCCTGAGCCAAGGCCTCCCAGGAGGCGCTTTGGGAGAGCACAAAATGTTCAAGCGAGCCTTGCTGGGCTCAAACATGAGCCCAGGAATCAGGCTCAGAGGATTAACAAAAACAAGTTGCTAATTTCATAGATGGAGAATCAAATTAAAAAGGCAAAGGTGGTAATTTCCCCAATTAAATCCACCCGGGGAGCAGAGGCAAGAAGGTCAGTTGGAGAAGAGGCACCCGAAGACCTGCCGGGCTGCCAGCCACCCTCAGCCCCTCGGCACTTGCACCAAGCAGATTCCCACCTTGGGATGCAAGTGAACCCCTCCAGCACGCTGCCTAGTTAGTAGGTCTGGGGAGAGAAGGATCCCATTTCTCTTTAAAACTCATAAAATAAAAGCTTGTTTTCTTCCCCCCCCTGCCCCCTCCTTGCCCAGGTGATTTCCCAGCCCTCCTCCCTGTGGGTCTCTCCGGTCTAGAGACATCTCCTGCAGCAGAGCAGCTTGGGCATCCACCGTAAAAGCCACTGGGATGGGGAGCGGGGCTCAGCCGAAACAACACAGCTTGTTTGGAAAGGATGGGTCCGTCCCCACGCCAGGGGATCAGCCGGGCACTGGCAGCACAGCACAGGCAAGAGCTGCCAGGAGCTCATTCTTACATGGTTTGCTTCTCAAAAGCATTTACGTCTTGAAGTCAGGAGAAGAGGCAGGGAAGGGATACGTGAACACCTTGTGCCAGCCAGGACTGGGCATTTCATGGAAAGCTGCAGCTCCCGGCAGAGGACAGGCCAACGTGGTCACTCCTCAGGGCCTCCTGCTGCCAATGGCTCCAAAATTCAGGAGAAAAAGCGTCTTTTCATCTACTTAACGAGGCATTTAAGACTTGACTAATTGAGAGGGAGCATCTCACAGCTAGGTTTTGCCCACCAGGCCAGACTGACAGGGAAAGGCATGCCATCAGGCAGGGGAGGGGGGGCTCTATGAAGGAGAGCAGACAGCTTTGGTTGGATTTTTTGGAGAGACCCAGCTCATCCGATGTACGTTCATGTACGTTTGAAGGAGGAACAAGGAATGCTGGTGAGGAACCGGGGTGCAACGTGCCCCACCAGCACCCCCCAAAAACTCACCAGGGCCAGGGCACACGGCTCTGGTGAGCGCCAGGGACTGACTGCCACCAGGCTCCAGGGACACTCCTGGCCATGGCCAGCCCTTCCTCAGATTCGGTGGCCCAGGTGGAAGAGGTCCCCTTGGCCAAGCCACCTGCTGCTGCTCCAGGGGCTGCAAATTCAATGGAAGTAGGACAAACCTTCAGGAAAAAGCCCAGGATACCAGACTTAGCCTGGGGCTAAGCCCCCCAGCCTAGGTTGGACACAGCCACGAGCTGTCAGGAGAGAAAGAGGGACATGGCACAGTCCGGAGAACCCCTCACCATCCCAAGCTTGCATCTGTGTTGGGGTGATTCATCCCTCTGATGCCATTTCTCCTGTTTGAGGCCAATAAAACACATAACGGGGGTTTCACCGACCCCACCAGCTACGTTAGGACTTGTCTGCAACTATCCACCTCTCAGTCACTGGGGACCAGCCACTGGTGAGGTGTGAGGCTGAGATGGCAGAGGCAGCTCCCCACAAGGGCTGGCACCACTCGCAGCAGCAGAACTTGGTGCTGTCCGGCTCCGCAGAGAGCCCTGGCTGCAGGACGGGCCAGGGGAGGTTGTTAAGCCAGTACTATCTCAGGGAAGACAGCCTGACCCATCATCAATCCTTCAAGACACTGTTCAAGCAGGAGGCTCTATACCCTCCTCCCCTCGAAAGCTCTCAAGGTGACTGGGGGCACGAGGAGTTAAATCAAAGGAGTTTACAACCTCATTAATACCCCAGTAAAGCGCTTGCAGCTCTCTGCGCTCCCCCAGCATCTCACAACACGAAGACTCCAAAACTGACTTTATTTGGTGGCCCAAATAAGCAGCCCCTACCCTCAGGTGGCAAGACTGGGGCTCTCGTGGCATAAGCACAGCAGTGCCCAGTCCCATTAGAGGTAAGATGACCGACGATGTGCACCTTCCCCTTGCTGCTGAGAAACAAACAGGGGTGCCCTGCATCATCAGCAGCACCCACTTCATCAGGGTTTCCTCACCCATCCCATGCCCCCCTGCAACCCCCAGCCAGCAGCGCATCCTGTCCCCAGCTCCCACTTGCCTTCAGAAATCCCAAGAAAACCACTTCTGAGAAAAGGGAGGATTTACCCTTCATCTAGATTGTTATTACTCTGGCTGGAGCATCGGGGGGGGGGGGGGGNCTGCTGAAGGCCGTCTGGCAGTCCTTCTTCCTTCACCACGTACCAGGGGTGGTGGCAGAGCCAGGAATTAAATCCCAACCGACTCAACACCAGACCACGGAGCAGACCAGGAAACTTCTCCCATGCTTCAGAAGCCACAGAAGATGCTGGAAAACACATCTCTAGGACCACAAGTGCACGCAGGAGGACGGGGCTCACATTAAGATGCCAACCCACTTCCATGTGGCTGAGCAATTCCACATCACGAGGGCTGCATATCACAGGGGACGAAGCTGGTTCTAGTGTAGTGCTTGCTGGCCACCAGTGCTGGAGTTCAGACTGCTTTCACCAGGGGCCCAGCTGCTTGTATCTAGGCAAAAATCAATGAGGTCTTCACCAGCCCGTTTAAATACGTTCAACCCTTTGAGCTGAACACAAAAGAGAAAGAGCATCCCTCTCCTTAGCAGCAGGAACAGCTTCTTAATCCCCTCCAGTGGATTATCTCAAATGCAAATTTGTAAGGCTAATTCTCCCCCAGCACGTCTGCATGGAGATTAAGGGAGCCCAAGCTCTGAACAGCCCCCCAGTGCTGCTGCTGGCCAGCACGCTGCGTGTCCCGAGGGACAGCCTGCATCCCAAATCCACTTATCCTGTTCCTAAAGGGACGCAGGGCATGCTCGCTTAGGGTAAAGCCAGAGCGCACTCCTAGACAGCTGCCTGCAACGCTCCAGGACCAGGCTACGTTCCTGAGCGGATCAGAAAGCCAACCTCGAGTGTGCCGATGTCACGAAGGCTGGGCTCAGCGGAGGAAGTATCTGCACAAAGGGAGCACGTGATATGGCAGCGGGTGAAATAATTAACCAAACCCAAAGGGGCTCTGGGTCAGCTTACCGCCAGCAGAGGAAATGAAGAAAAGGACAACAGCGGTGCGCATGGAAGGACAAGAAGTCACGGGAGGTGCGTGCAATACTAAAGTGTGAAACCAAGCAAGAAAAAACAAGTTCAGCCTGTTTAGAGAAGACTTGGCTGTTAAGAAATAAACTCCAAGCAGCCTCCAGTGTGGCAATGCCACAGGAACATGGGCTCTGTGGGTTCAGCTTTGCCTGGGCACGGCTTCAGCCCGGGCCAGGCTCCACAGCACTGGCCACCACGGTCCGTAAGCTGAGGGTGACGAGAGTGTGTGTGAATTATGACCTGGGAAAGCCAGACACGTGGTGAGTACGTACTCGGTAACCTCAAAGTAAAGCTGCCAGTGCACAGCCCTGCCAAAAGAAGGCTTTATTTTTTATATTTCTTTGCTCCACAGAGAAGCGCTGCAACACAAGCAGGACAGGGGGGCTGGTTCAGGGCTCAGCCCCCAAAAAACCCAGGCAGAAAGCAGAAAATAGCCTGGTTTTACACCAAACTTCACATTTGCTGTTCCTTCACGCCACCTCAGCGTGAACACAAGCTCCAAACACAAAGCCGCAAACTGCCACAGGTACATCCTGATGCCAAGCGGAGGTTTATTTCCAAATGAATTCCTATTTCTCAGCCTGTTGGCAGAAGGCAGCCATAACAGCCTTGTTTTGCTCTGGCCTGACCGAGGCAGGTCCCCATGCAGGTGGTGAATTACTCAGGGGCTCTCTCCAGCCCTTCAGTGCAACACAAAGTTGCTCAGAGAATGAAATGCCAGCTCTTCTCCAGACCTGGCAGTGCTGGGATTACAGCAGCAGCCGCTTAAAAAACATTTTAAATCCCAGCAAATGCCCTGCTCCCTCAGGAACAGGCTGCAGACCTTCCACAGCCTGTAACTGCTGGATTTCCCCACCCCTCCATCTTTAACAGCCAGGTCTGTACAACAGCATCACACATTTAGGGGCAGCGAGGCTTGGCCAGGAGTACCAGGGGGAAGCAGGGGGTCAGGACCACGTCCAGTCAGGCTTTGAGCATCTCCAAGGATGGAAAACCTGTGGCCTCTGGAGCAGCCCGTCCAGTGTTTGACAATCCTCACACTAAAGAAAGTTTATTATGTTTGAATACAAGTCCCCGTGACTCAGTTTGTACCCACTGTCTCTTGCCCTGACACTGGGAAGATCCTAGATCCTCCTTTTCTTCTCTCCCCCTATGAGGGGTTTATCTACATTGATAAAATCCCCCCAAGCTTCCTCTGCTCCAGGCTGAACAGTCCCAGCTCTCTCAGCCTTTCTTCATATGAGAGATGCTCCAGGCCCTTCACCGTTTGCTGAACTCACACCAGTACATTCCCATCTCTTGTACTGGGAGCCCAGTGCTCCAGGGGATCACCTCCTGACTCCGGGCAGCCTGGTGGCCATCCCTGCCATGAGGACGTGTTCCTGGCTCACGCTCACCTTGGTGCCCACCAAGACCTTCTCTGGTCCTGGTCTAGAACAGAGCAAGAGAACTCAACCAAGTACCAGGAGCAGCTACAGGTATTCAGGTAGATGTGACCTTTTCTAGATCATCCTGTTCCTGTAATTGGGTTTATTTTGATTCGGCCAGTACTCAAGCTCTTCCCTAAAGAAGACACCTATGTGTTTCAACTTGCAGGGGGATGGTCAAGGAGCAGATTGCTCCTGCCCTTGCTACGCAGAGCACCGAGCCACTCAGGAGACCACCCTTAACTGTATTCTACAACGCAAACATCTGAGCGCAAGCCAAAATCCATGCTCCGCGAGCAGCTCAGCAACGCACGCAGCAAAGCCAAGCAGCTTCCCAGTTGTTTGGCTAGCGGCAGCACCCAGCCCACCGCCGGCAGCCACGGCTGCAGAGCAGGGATGCCAGGCTATTTCAGCGCTGCCTAAGGAGCAGGACCCTCTCCATGTTTAATTTTGCAGAGGCGGTTTCACTGAGGAACACTATTTGGTGCTGGCATGCTCAGTAGGAAAACAACTTTGAGTAAGATGGGGTGGTCCCCACTGCCCCAAATGCATCATTCAGACCCCACCCCTGCACACAGAGAAGTCAGCAACTCTGCAGGAGCCACAAAGCTGGCTTGGGAACTCCCTCAAAGCTCCATATGGGATGTGGACTGAAAACCACCCATGGGACATGGTCCCATTACATGCCCCTCGCTGCTTCCTCCTCACCCCGCTGCTGGGTTCAGAGCATCAATACCGCAGCACACCAGCTGGCAACACCTTCCCAAAGCCCTTTTATTCCACTTCCCTCCCATTTTTGTCAATGGGAAGCATTTGATAAAGTGGTAAACTGGTGTTGGGGGACTTATTTGCACAGGAGGTACAGCAAGATGAGGGCATGTCAGCATTCGGTTTGAGAAACTCCAGACAAGGCAGCTCCGGGTTCAAGAGTGAACTTGGCACGCTGACATTGCTGCAGAAGAGCTGCTCTCCTCCCCCCAAAGATATCTGCATGCTAAAATGTTAAATCAAACCAATATTCAAGGGATTCCTTTTTGAAGCCGAGAGCTAAGAACAGCTTCAGCTTTTTATCAGCTTTAGCAAAATGCTACAGCGAGGATTTAAGAGGGGGGCTCTGGAATAACGATGCCAGGCATGGAGTCAAAAATTAATCAAGACCAAAGCTGCAGGCAGGCTGCCAAGGCTGTGAGCAGGAGAGCAGCCATTGCAGAGCTGGATGCCACCCATCCTCCTGACCTTTGCTAGCTCCCGGCCACAGATCCTTCCCCCTTGGCACTGGGAGGACGCTGAAGCCAGATCTGCAACACCTGCACCCAAACACGGCGCACGGGCACTGCAAAGCGTCCTCGGCTTCATCTCACTGCACGGAGCTCCACCGATGCCTGCCAGGATGAGGTTGTTGAAGTAAGAGACCTTGGTAGCCCATCCACAGCCCCTGGAGTAAGGGCCTTCAAAGCTCATCCATGGCCTCCCTGTCAGCAGCAGGCTGGCCAGAAGAGTGTTCCAAAATTCATCTCCGTTGGCCCAGGTGCTTAGCCACAGCTTTGCATGTGGAGTGAGAAACAATATGGAAGGTTCCTCCGGTGATTTCCAGAGCGAGCAGAGCAAGCTCCCTCTTCAGGAGTGTCATCCAGGCAGCGAAGTCTCCATTGCCGCTGCAGACTTCAGCCTCCTCAGGGAGAGATCTGCCTGTGCCTGAATCGGATACCGAAGGCCCGGGAACATCTAAGCAAGGAGGATGCAAAGAATCACCTGGGGACCTGCAGCCCTTCCTACATCTTGCTGAAAAGGCTTCTCAGACAACTCTGCTCCTGGGACTGGCAGAGCCAGCAATGCTTAGCTTTGCATGGGGTTCCACCTCAGTTTCACATGGCTTCTCCAGTGCAAGATGTTACTGCAAGCTGACCACCACAAAGGACAGTTGTAGCGGTGCCCCCTCCTCTCCCTGAGGAGCTGAACATCAGAGACCACAAGCTGATGTGCTAGGGGTCAGGAGATGCAGGATAAAGCTCAATTCCTTCAACAAGGAGGCTACAGTCCTCTTGCAGCCTTGCCTGCAGAACAGATAACATGCAACTCTTGTGTTTTAGCACCAGGTAAAAATAGCTCTGTGCTCACCAGGGCATGAAGGAAGGGGTTTGGTTGAGGTCACTGTCCCTCCTCACCCCACCCTGCAGGCAGTTTTCCAGCTCTGTTTGCACCATGTTAGTCATCCATCTCCCTTCCAACCCCGGCCACTTTCCTCAGACCCAGACAGCACGTGGATCTTCTCGGACTTCATTGTGACCAGCTTGTAGGGAAGCCTCTGAAGGTGATCCTACCACCCTGCCCAGCAGTTTTCTAGTGGGACAGCTGCTCCAGGTCCTCACACAGCTCCACAAGACCTGGCTTCATCTCCACTGGGCTGAATTAGAGACAGGATCACCAGGATCAAGGGGCCCCTGCTAGCCCCAGGACCTCTCACTCCTCCCCTGCTCCCAGCAGGCTGATGTGAGGCTGACACTGATGGTATCAGAGTGAAATAAATAAATAAAAAAATATATCCATACTTCAGCCAGAAACATTGTATTTGACTTCAAAGCCGCTCCTTCAAACAAGATTTAATAATGTGCTAAGTAATGTTGAAACACAATTTTCCTAAAAACAGTAAGCTGGTGCCAAAGTCAGTCTTAAAAAAAAAAAAACCAGCAAACAACACAGCAGCTCAAGACTAAAGGCAACTGTTGCACAAGATCCACTTCCAAAACAAGGCTCAGCTCTGCGTTTTCACGTTTCAGACCGCTTGCCAGTTAAGCTGGGTTCCAGCCTCCCTGACAGGATTTTCCTCTAAGGCAAGAAGAAAGGAATTTTCCCCAGCTATTTTTAGCAGAGCCTTGTTCCTCCTCCTGAAGAGATTCCTACCACCCGGCTCAGCCCTCCACCCACGGCTTTCATCTCCGGGTGTGCAGCTGAGCCAGGCTGAGCTGATGCATATGGAGCAAGAGGCCAGAGGCTCACCCTGACTCAGCTTAGCAGTTCGTGGAGGATCCTCCAAGCAAGCGGCTCTCTCGGCAAGAGCGAGGGGAAGGCATCAACACAGCCTCCAACTAAATCCTTCCCCTCTAAAAGCAGTACTTCCTAAGCTAGGCTTTTGCCCCGGCTGTTCTGTGTTGCAGCATGAGCAGCTCAGGATCTCATGAAATAACAGCTCATGGGCTTGATTTAATCTCTTGCTGCCTCCCTTCCCGATTTCAGGAATCCATGTCCACAGGACTAGATAGACTAAGCTAAATTTAAGCCCTGTGGACAAGAGAGGAGAAACCAATACCTTCTTGCCCAGATGATCCAGACCCAGCACGTCCTCGCTGCCTCTCCCCCTCTGATGTACATTGACACTGAGGGGTCTTAGTGGTGGGAAACAGTCTTCTGCTGGTACTGGGAGCACCTAGAAACAGCTGGCCAGAAGAGGGTCTCCAAGGGTGCAGTGTCAGTACCAGCTAAGCCCTTCATCTTTAGCCTTTACTGATATTTGCAGGGGAAAAGGGTGGTGTGGTGGGTTGACCCTGGCTGGACACCAGGTGCCCACCAAAGCCATTCTATCACTCCCCCCTCAGCTGACAGGGGAGAGAAAATATAACAAAGGGCTCGCGGGTCGAGATAAGGACAGAGAGAGATCACTCAACCAATTACCATCATGGGCAAAACAGACTCGAGTTGGGCAAAATTAACTTAATTTATTGCCAATCAACCAGAGTAGGGTAGTGAGAAATAAAACCAAACCTCAAAAGACCTTCCCTCCACCCCTCCCTTCTTCCCGGGCACAGCTTCACTCCCGGATTCTCTACCTACCCCCCCAGCGGCGCAGGGGGACGGGGAATGGGGGTTACGGTCATGTCATCACACGTTGTTTCTGCCGCTTCACCCTTCTCAGGGGCAGGACTCATCACGCTCATCCCCTGCTCCAGCGTGAGGTCCCTCCCACAGGAGACAGGCCTCCATGAACTTCTCCAACGTGGGTCCTTCCCACGGGCTGCAGTTCTTCACCAACTGCTCCAGCGTGGGTCCCTTCCACGGGCTGCAGTCCTTCAGGCACAGACTGCTCCAGCGTGGGTCCCCCGTGGGGTCACAAGTCCTGCCAGCAAACCTGCTCCAGCGTGGGCTCCTCTCTCCACGGGGCCACAGGTCCTGCCAGGAGCCTGCTCCAGCGCGGGCTTCCCACGGGGTCACAGCCTCCTTCGGGCACCCACCTGCTCCGGCGTGGGGTCCTCCCCGGGCTGCAGGTGGATATCTGCTCCACCGTGGACCTCCGTGGGCTGCAGGGTCACAGCCTGCCTCACCATGGTCTTCCCCAGGGGCTGCAGGGGAATCTCCGCCCCGGCGCCTGGAGCACCTCCTCCCCCTCCTTCTGCCCTGACCTGGGGGGCTGCAGGGCTCTTTCTCTCACATCTTCTCACTCCTCTCTTCAGCTACAGTTGCTGTTGCGCAGGTTCTTTTTTCCCTTCTTAAATATGTCATCCCAGAGGCGCTACCGCTATCGCTGATTGCCTCAGCCAGTAGCGGGTCCGCCTTAGAGCCGGCTGGCATTGGCTCTGTCAGACACAGGGGAAGCTTCTAGCAGCTTCTCACAGAAGCCACCCCTGTAACCACCCGCCGCCACCAAAACCTTGCCACACAAACCCGGTACAGGTGGTAAGACCAGTTTATTTGCAGCCTTATCAGCACCAGGAGAATGCTTTGGAGGGAAAGTTACTGTTTTTCCACAGTTTCCAGGGGGTCCTGCCAAAACTCAGAGATCAAAAAGGTGCCAGAGTGCAGAAACCAAGTGGAGTTTTACCATGAGAAAGCGCTGGAGCTGCCTGGCCACAGGCAAGTCCGTTCGTTTCATTTACGGAACTGTATTTTCCATTGCTGGCTGGGAAAGGGAAACACGAGCTTACCAGCTTCCCTGGCTCCAGCTGATTCCTCGGGATGCACTGTCCTCCCCTTTCCCAGAGGAGTACCAGTTACACACAAGTGAGCCTGAAAAAGCAAGGTGAGGAGGAAGAGGAAGAAAGCTCACCTGCCCTGTTCTCCTCTCCCTATTTCCCCAGTTTTTAGCTGCACATACTGCCCTTAACACAGGACACTAGATTACTTTGGTTCATGCATTAAGTCCCCTTCTCCTCAATATTAACAACATCAGCTGCTTGCAAGATAAACATTTATTTATGCCAAGAAGTCAACCTTTAGATATAATACCCTATTTACAAGCAAGGTGCAGAGGACTGATCCCCAATTAGCCTGACACATTTCCACCCAAGGTATCAGAGCTAAAGGATTTAAACACTCGCCTTCTTTCTGAGTTTAAAGATTTGTTTCACTTCTCTAAGCTTTTTTTCTGTCCAAAAGCCAACCTGCAGGGTCCTCTCCTGAAGTCCAGCTTCTACAGTCAGGCTGAAATTGGAGCTTCATGCAAACAAATCCCTAAAGATGAGGTTGCCATATGTCCATCCCCAAAGCACCCAAAGACCCAAGGTTTTCCAGCATCAGAAGCAGCTCCAGGAGGTCTCTCCCAGTTCCCACCATTTCTGTGCCTCTCTTGGTTGTGCCAATCCAGCCAGTCATACAGCCATGTAGTGAACGTGGTTGTGGAAGCAGCCGGGAGTAATGCAGCCATTTTAATTAGTGTATTAAATGGTGCGAAAGGAACTGAACCCCCTGAGCCCCCAGCTCTGCGCAGGTCACTCCTAGGCAGAGCTGGGTGCATTCCTCTCCGAAGAGCCTCTGCTGCTCCTCCACACGTTCAGCACTGGCATCGCACCGGCTCCCACGAGCACCACGCAGGTTTGCAATCCACAGGCCTTCCCAGCGAGCCTGGCCAGAGCAGAGCCATTACTCATGGTCCTTCATCCATGTAGACAACTCTTGCAGAGATCTGTCAGCAGTCAACGCTTCGGCACAACCACCCCCACCCCCCCCCCCCAAGACCACGCGTGCCATCCCGCTTCCTGGTGCTCCCAGGACCCCACCAGCTGCAGCAATGATTTTAAGGAAGGGAAGAGCACACTTCCCAGCCCATCTGCCTCTTCAAGCCTTGGAAGCAGATGTGAAAGGCCACCCATGTGGAAGAGATCGACACTCCAGGTCCAGGAGGTGGATGGCCATCACAGGGAGGTCAGGCAGCAGAACACAGACACGACCACCAGGCAGCCACAGATAAGGTGAAACTCTGCCTTACTGGTGTTTTCCATTTGAGGTCTCTTCCTGGTTGTAGGCCACCCAAGACCCCAGTAAAGCCTATAGCTTTAGTTCCACATACACTGAGAAAAGTATCCAAGAAGTTTTTGGCCTAAAAAGAGCATGCAGGCTTTTGGCATCTTCCACAGACAGCCAAGGCAGTGGATTCACCTTAAAAAAGTTTGCAGCATAGGTGAACACAAGAGTGAGGTTTATGGGAAGAAGGACATCTGACAGCAGAGGTCACCACCATCAAGGATAAAAAGCTTTGAGACTGAGGATCATAGGACTGATGTTACCAGGCAGGACAGTCAAAGTTGTATGGCTGCAAACAGCATCCGCATCAACACAAAGCCTGCAAAGATCTGCCCTGAGCTACACTGGCAAAGCACGCTCACATCACAGCATCTAAAAGCAGGTAACCTGTTTATCCCAAAGCTCAAGAGCATTTGACACAAGGCTTTATTCTTGCACAGACTATAGAAGTCACACAACTCTTGATTAAGGTGACCAGAAGACTGCTCAGCCCCAATGCAGTGCGCAAAACAAGCATTTGGTAACACCGACCACTCCAAGCCCAAAGACCTAGGAGCTGGGGAAGGGAAGGAAGCAGCAGCCATGGGAATGTCTAAGCTCCCCTGTACCCAACCAAGCTGGAGGCCCATCCTCCAGCACAGCCGCCTTAGTTCCAGCTTTCAGAAGATTATTCCCATTCTTTGCATACTGAAAGAGGAAAAGGTGAAACATCCAGACCTGCGATCACATAGTTTATGGCCGGCTGCTGAGAGGACCGTTTCGCAGGGAAATACCCTTTGCATCAATTTGGCATAGACAAACTGCCCAACAGGTTTTAGTCTAGACTGTCAGATAAAGGACCTGGGGAGGACTCTAGCAGTAGGAAACAAGGTCTAGTTTGTTTTAGCATGTTCTCTGGGATGTGTTGCTATTCATTTTCATCAGTCCAAGGAGCCAAAATCCCCGCATTAAGAATGCATGTTTGCAGCTTATGCACCTTCAAGTCTTTTGTTTCCTTCTCAGGACACAGACTGCATGTAGCGCTGGGGGTACAAAGGAATCTCCTCCGCCTCTTCTCATAAAAACAAAGGGTGCAAAGTGGCACCAGCTCCTTCAGGAGCCCTTAGAGAAAAAGGTAGCTCGCAACAGCCATACAGCAAAAGACCGCTCTGCAGTCAGACGCCACTAAGGATGCTGCAAGCCAGCCTTTGCCCGGCTGCTCATCCAGGCATGTACCAGGCACAGAGACTGGTAGGTCGATGCTGCCGGCAGCCAGGGAGCCAGCTGCGGGAGAAGATCCCCGAGCTGCCTTTCCACATCAGAGCTACTCCGGGAAACCCGTAGAGGTGCCCAATGTACCATCTCCCTGCTTGGCTGCTGTGCTGAGCTGTGCAGCAAGAAGGTGGTGGCTTAATACCTGCATATCTTCAGCAGAAGCTATCCAAGGATCATTATTTTGGGCAGCCACTCAAGAACAAGTTCTCCAGATCACTGCTCAAGTTATCCTGTCCCTTTAGTCCCACTGAGGAAGCAGGGAATTCACAGTGTCCCTGGAAAGCCTCAGCACACCCCAAACCCAATACCACTCTGAGATAATCATGTATGATTTACAGCACAGAGGAGAATAGAGGAGTCTAGCACGGGGTGACTTGGATTTGTATCCACATAGCTCAACGATGATTTCCAAAGCTATTTTAAGACACCCTAGAGCTACCTCCTTCCAAACCCAATCTGCCCCTGTGCACAAAGATCTCTTAGTCAGTGTTTTCCATGAACGAAGCCAGCTGAAGATGCAGTGGCACTGGTTTCCCTGTTGTAATTGAGCACCAGCCCCAGGCAGGTCCCGCAAGACACATCTCCCGAGGTGACACCCAGCTCCCCGAGGGCAGAGCTGCTCCCCTAAATCCAGCGCTATTCCAGCTTCAAGGGCAACTCTAGCTTTATTAAACTCTTCCAAAAAGCAGCTTGCAGCCTGTCTGGACCCATACAGCCAGGCACTCCCATCAGAGCTGAGGCAGACAGCTTGTCTACCTTGGATGGAAACAAGCATGGTTCAGACAGGTTGCATTTTTTCCAGCAGTAAACAAGAAAAAGCTTTTACCCACAGGGAGACACCTCAGCCTTTTTTGCTTTCATGCCAGAGACCCAAGACTTTGTGGCATCTTTGAAGGGGACTTGGCAAATCCAGCTTTTACTGGTTAAGTTATTCCTTGTCCTCTTAATACGTACCAGCTCCTTCTGCACAGCCAAGCTATCCAGAACACCCAGGGAAGCACACCCTGCCAAACCTGACAGTGTTTGAAGGCACTACATCACAAGATTAATGACTTCTCAGACTCTTCTCAAAGAGGCAGTGATTCTTAAGAGATATGGAATATAGCCACCACACTAGCCCAGCTGTTCTAGCATCTCCTGCAACACCCAGAGCTTGCTCCTCTCTACCAAAGCTTCTGGCCAACACACTGCACTCATACCACTTGAGCTCCTGGTTTCACCAGCTCTGTCATCATCTTTAACAGCAAGATCCACAGAAACACACCTGCCAGACCTATCTCCAACAGCCCAGCATCTTGTCACACCCGGCATGGGGAGAGGAAAGGGATTACACCTTCCCCTTTGGGCAGCACTGAGCTGCCAGATCAGGTCAAGTCATCTCAGGTGACTTCCAAGGCTGAAAGCTCAGCACTGCAACCAAGTCCTCAACCCCCTCCTACTTCACCTCCTCTCTAGGGCTCTGTTCACCCGGCACGCCACGCTTTCTGAGCTACAGGCCTACCAACACACACGGGAGCTTAAAAAAAAGGGGTCTCCGATGGTAGTAGCATTTCACAGAGGAACACAAGCCACGTTTGTTGAGCTGTGTTCAGCTCCTGACCTCCACCAGCAGCCACTGGCTGGCATGTCCTACATGCTGGTGTCCCTCACCCCCAGACACCTCCTTCCTTCCAGTGCTGGGTCTCACGCCCAGTAGCCACATGTCTCCTTCCCCCAGCTTACCACTGCTGTACCGAGGTCTTCATGATATCTCAGCAGAAGACCAGCCTTTGGCTCTCTCCAGGCCATGTACAAACCCACATCACCCTAAAGTCCTTCCTGGTCCATGCAGGCAGCCCTGAGCTATGCAGACACTCTGATGACGTTACTAATTAATCCCTCTAGCACAGCACTAATGAGGCCTTGGCTCTTGGTTCCTGCAAGAAAAGGATGTGCAGCCCCAAACACTCCCACCCAAGAGCAACATGAGTAACCGGCAGCTGGAAAACACTTCTAAGGAGAGGCTGTGGGAAGCGTGCTTTGGAAAGTAAAGCCCCAGTTCTGCCTTAGCAGTGGGGCCCCTTCAATCCCTGCCAGCAGCATCCCAGAGAAACAGGTCAGCAATTACCCTCCTGGTGTGAAAGGGGATGGACTGGATCATTGCCTTCCAGCCCACTGCCGAGGTCCTGAAAGCCCTGGTGACAGGCAGGACCCAACAGTCCCACTGAAACACAGCCCTTCAGCTCCTTAGACGTGGGCTGCTTGGGATGGTGGGTCACAAAGGCAGCATCCCACCACCACCAGCTCTTCACATTAGCTCGGCCAGGCTCCAGAGATTTTCCACATTTCCTGCCTCTCATGCAAGCTGCAAAAGAGGTTTCACATCTCAAATTAAACCAGGAAAGGTGGCCATTTCCTCTTTTCAATAAAGAAATTACTTTATTTCACTAACCTAATAAGGTTACAAAACAAAAGCAGGGAAGCCCTGAAGTTCACTTAGCCCACTGTCCACATCTAGGCAGCATGAAATGCACTTTCTGTGTTGGTTTTTAGAGCTTAGTATATTTGCTCCGGTTAAGAAAAGTCTGCTTGGTAAACTTTTACTGCATCAATGCTAGAAGGGTTTGGTATTATGCTTCTGGCTAGGTAAACACAAAGAGGTACTGCAGGAGACAAAGAGAAGCCCATTAAAATGCTGGTGGCCAAGTCTGCAGACACACACTAGTCAGACAAGACTAAGCAGAGAATTTGAAGGACTTTATGGAAAACACCGCTTTTAAGTCTCCCTTCTGAATGGTATCAAAGCCAGTAAAACAGGATGAAGTAGAGCAGAATTTTATGCAAGTATAACTAAATTTGCAGAGACATTTCAAGAAGTCTCTAATCTCTCTTTTCAAGACCTGTGTGGGCCTACCAGATATTCCCTACATCCTCGCCTGGCCGGGCTCCCGTGCACTCCCCACGTGGGTTTAGCCATTCAGTGAACACAGACACAGGAAGCCCCGCCAGCACAAACTCCCAAAACTGTATCAAAATGAAGCAAAGAGAAGCCACGCTGCAAGACAACAGCTCTCAGGGACATGATCATACATTTCTGGAGGGTAGGTGACAAGGCAAGGGGGTACTGCCCCAACCCACCTTCCTCCGGGGTTCACCCGCTCTGATACAGCGCCAGAGGTGCACATCTAATGGCCAGCACCAAGTCCGGAAGCAGAGCAAGCCAGCACAGACCAAAACTTGGAAGTTTTCATGCTAAAAGAAAGCTTGACAGACTCAGTAAGAACCCACGCAGGCTGGCGGATGGGAAGCAGGGAGGTGGAGGTGAGAAACCAGGGCAAGAGCCTTTGCCTGGCTCACCTGCAGCCAGAGCAGACCCCAAAAACTCCCTACAACTGCATCCGCTGTAGTTCCCCTCCAGAGGAGCAAGGATCAGTCGGCTGTCTCTGGCTGAGGTGAGGCAATACTTGAAGGATGCTGATGGTTCAGGTGGGGCAAGGCTTCCTGACTTCAGGCACACATGTAAGACAGCAAGCTCCCAAGCAGACCACAGGCAGAGTCCAAAGCCTACGATTTCGCCACCACTCAGTCTGGCTCCTGACATTTCCTGTTAGGAGCCAACTGCTCCAGAATATTTATTTACTTAAAATTTTGCCAAGACTTTAAGAAACCAGCAATTTGGGAATCCTTTTACCATTGGCGTTCCTGCCCAGGGGAATTCGGTTGCAAAGGGGCAAGTACAAGCTCTCATTACGCACAGCCCACAGGCAGGTCAGCCAGGCTCTGACCTTCGTGCTCTGCATACTCTGGCTTCAGCAATTAGCTTGGCAGTTCCATCAGTTTCCATAAATCCTTTCACTGCCTTCCTGCCAAAGTTCATTTATTTCAGATTTTTTTTTTTTATTTACAGTGTAAATACACTGCCCTGTAAATACACAGGCTGACCCACCTGAGACAGCAGCTGCCTCCAGCCCGCTACAGGTCAGATCCAGACCTCCCATTTTGCCCAGTTCAGCCACCCAGAACAGAGAGCTGCATTAAGGAAATCACACAAACTCTCCTTACACTACCGAGCATAATTAATCCCATTTATTTCATCCCCTAGTTCTGCTTTTACCTGCCCTTAAGGCACCAAAAGACAGTGACACCAGGATGGCCAGTGCTGCTGCGGTGATTTTACAGAAGCTCATCTTCCCTCGGAAACACCGATAGAGCTGATGCGGTGAATTTTGGTTATCCTACCTTGCCTTTGGAGAAATCTTAGTGTCTTAGAAGCAAGGCATCAAAATAAAGATTAAGGCAGAAAGCAGCTGTAGTTTGAGATCAAGAATGTGAAACAAGTTCCATATGTCAGGCTCCCCGTGCTGCCTGTGAAGACCTTGACTGGTGTCTGGGCTGGTCCCATTGGCACCAAGTCTCCCAGTTCCCGGAGAGGAGAGCAGGAAAGGACAGCCCCATGCTGTACACTCTTCACCTGGAAAAATAAGCTGTTTCTAAAGCAAGATGCAGCGTGTCTGACTCCCACCCTTTCATCGCCCATCAGAAACAGGTACATAAGCTCTGCAACCAGACCACCTGCGTGCCCTCAAGCTTCTTCTCCTTCTTCCGAGTCTCCTGGTTTCGATCCCATTTCTGGCTCGCCCCACTGAGCGGTTCCAAAGCTCTGCCAGACTCGCCAAGGGGATTTGCCAAGCTGCACGGACTGTGTCCGCAGCACATCTTGCGATGTCATCAGCCTGTCATCACCTCTCTCCTAACAGCTGCCAGTGCCAAGCTGCTCGCTGAGATCTACCTCCTTGGTCAGAAGCTTGTGCTTCTCCACTGGAGGTACTGCTCTGGACACAGGTACAACAGAACAGAGACATGCAATAACCAGGTAATGTTCTCAGACTTGGAGGTGAGGATCACAAAGCTTCTTTGGAAAGAGCATAAACAGAACAAAGTCACCCAAAACCTAATGATCCGAGGGCTGGAACACCTCTGCTGTGAGAAAAGGCTGAGAGAGTTGGGGTTGTTCAGCCTGGAGAAGAGAAGGCTCTGGGTAGAACTTATTGCAGCCCTTCAGTACTTAAAGGGGGCTGATAGGAAAGATGGAGACAGACTTTTTAGTAGGGCCTGTAGCAATAGGACAAGGCATAACGATTTTAAACTAGAGAGACTAGATTCAGGCTAGATACAAGGAAGAAATTGTTTACAATGAGGGTGGTGAAACCCTGGCACAGGTTGCCCAGAGAGGTGGTCGATGTCCCATCCCTGGAAACATTCAAGGCCAGCTTGGACGGGGCTCTGAGCGACCTGATCTAGTTGAAGATGTCCCTGCCCATGGTGGAAGGTTTGGACTAGATGACCTTGAAAGGTCCCTTCCCACCAAAACCATGCTTTGATTGCAACAGCAGGAGACTTACAAACTCAAATGGATGCAGAGTTAAGTTTCAAACACACTAACTCGCTCACCTTTGCCAGGCGTATTGGCAGGGGAGAAGGTTGCTCCTGTTCTGCTCTATATTCATGAAGCTTCATTAATATCTTGGTCACACAGAGCTCTCAGGATACTTACTGCTACACAAGAGCATCTTGTTCCCACCCTAACTTTGGCTAGAAAATACCTGCATGGGTCAGGCTGGAAAACTACTACAGGGGCACAACCCAGAGACAATTAACAGCAGATACCATCAGAGAAGCTATCAGTAGCACTAGAACACAAGACCTCAGGCAAGTGCAAATGCATTTGGGGACCATGAACTGTAGCTGCCACTGCAGCATTGCACCCAAACCTAGAAGGGGCAAAGGAAAACTTCCCAGGTTTTGGCCAGCCACGGCTTTGCTTCCAGTAGACTCCAGCTGAAACCCAGTCCTGGAGACTGCTCCCCAGGTAGCAGCACACCTTCCTATGAAGCAGCATTTGCTGCTGTATTTTTAGCACCTTCTGCGGGCTGAACAAAAATGAGACCCAAAGACCTTTGCCAAATGCGAGGCTTGAGGTTTCCACGGTTTCACAGCAATGCTAATCCATCTGCATCACCTACAAGTATGTTCTGATTACCTACCAGGATTTAGTGGCACACAGCTGTTGTTCCCTACGGTAGCCAAGATAAGGCACACAGCTGGCCCCGTGGCACAGAGCTGATCAAGTATCAGGATGAGTGCAACTTCATACCTCATTTTCCCTGTTTGGTCAGTATGAGAGGCAAGTGCTTTTTGTGGTCACACCCCCCCACAGCTCTGGAGCCACGTTAAACTCTGTGGTTCTGCACAGCACATTCTCCTTTGATTGACTTTTTTTTTTTTGCTGCAACTAAATGCTAGGGGCCAAGAATCAAAAGGCACTAGAAGCTGATATGGCTTTGTGAAAAGTAAAATAAATAGAGATTAAGCCTGTGCAAGACTGAAACACTGTCCCGGGAGTGGGATGCCACAGGCTGGGGAAAGGATTAGGGCTCTGCAGAAGAGCCACCACTGCTGAGATGAGTCACTAACTTTTTCCTAAGTCACCACTTCAAGACTTGTGATCCTGGTAGCCCCACAGCAAACCTGGGGGCTTCCTGGTCATATCCCTGCAGAACCGGGCTCTGCAGCCTGCCACGGATCCGTGGAGATCAGCCTCAGACCAAAACACATCCCACAGGGCAGAGCTTCATGTCTACTGGTTCAGCCAGCCTGCTGAGTCCCCGCACAATGAGGCAGCATGCTGGAAATATAGAAACTGCTCAGGTTCAAGGAGGTCTCTGGGCTAAAAGGACATAATCTCATCCCAGAGCACTATTCCTGCGTGGCTTCAGGCTTTCACCAGCACAGAAACGGGCTGCACCTCCAAAACAGAAAACATTACCTGCTTTCTGGATGTTACACATACAAAAGGGAGACAGAGGCTTAAACCCAGAGTATTCAGTGTTGCTCTTCAAAACACAACTAACAGGGGCTGCAGATAGCTTTTATCTGGGGCTGGAACCAGACTTGTGTTGGGTCAGGGCTTCTGTCATGGAAAGTTTTACAGAGTGCAAGTTATACTTTTCAAAGCTGGGTGTCATTACTTCAGCCAGCGTCTTGCATGAGCAATGCAGTTTTAGGAAGCTTGAGCTTTGTCTGCCATTCTCTGACCAAACAGCAAAGCAAGTATTTACCCAATTACATGGTAGAGTTATTTTGTACCGAGCAAAACCCACAACAGCAAAACTATTTTGACACAGGCATGCAAGCCCAGAAAAATCTGTGTTACATTAAGTACTGCTGCAGGATCTGTCCTTTCCCATGCCAGCCTCAGCAGCAAAGCAGCAGTTTGGTGTACAGCAAAGGCTACCAGAGGCTGAAAGTCTGAAGTGGGACCATTAGCTTCCATGGTTGTGAAGCCTTAACCCCAGATAAGTGACCCCTCTCATCCCCAGCCCCAGGCCATGGCCATCACTTGCCCTGGATGAGCTCCCCAAAGAGACAACCCCCCAGCAATGCCCCTTTCCCCCAGCCTGACTCCCTCATGCTGCTCCACCCTCAAAACCCATAGGAACCACAACCAGGACACACAGAGGTGGAAAGCAGCAGGGTAGAGATACCTAGATTACGAGAAGCAGCAGCAGCCAGGATGCTCTCCCTCTGCTTCCCGTGACCACCAAGGAGAAGACAACATGGTTAAGCTGCATGTGAGCACCAACCAGAGCTTTCAGAAGAGCCATCTCCCCGGTTTGGAGGAGATACATCATTACCACACTGGTACTCTATTTGGGCAAATATTTCTGCACATCCTGGCAGGTGAAAGCAAATACAAACCAAACACACCCCCAATAGCTGCTGGGAGCCAGAGCAGCCAACACCCAGCATCCACTTACACAGGTCACGGCCAGCTGGAAGGTGTTTCCTACAGCTGGAAGTCAGGATACTGCTGTGACTCAAGCAGAGCTTTGTCCTCCCCAGTGCCTCCCATCTCAGGGGACTGATCTCCAGTCACAGCTACTATTCATGTCCTGGTGCCAGCCGGCACCAGGGAGGACACAAGGATGCACAGGAAAAGGGAGGAGGAGCTGGGAGCTCCTGGGGAGGCAGAGTCAGTCAGGATCAGGATGTCTGTCTTTGTGGTGGTGGAGTCATCAGACCCCAGGAACCTGCACTGGTCATATGGAAAATGGACACCAGTGAGGTGGCAACATTTACTGAAAACATCAATTATGCAAGGGTAGAAACGAGGACAAGAATGGAATATTTCAGGTTTGTCTGCAGCCAAGCAGCTGGGCAGAGGCAGATCCTGGGCAGTATCCAGAGCAAGGCAGGCAGCACGCTCCCCACCTCACGTACCCGGCAGACTCTCACCTGCTTCCACCCAGGAAGACGCCACATTTCTTGGAATCACCACCCCAGTGCCAAGCTCTGATCTGTCCATCTCACAGGGACAGGGAAAGACTGGGAAAGCCAGGAAGGTGCTCAAGATGGGGGTGACCACAGGCCCAGAACAGCTGTGTGACTCAGGCCAAGCCTCCTTCAGCCTGCACAAGCAGCAGCCCCGAGGAGATGCCATGTGCAGACCCCTGCAAGTCAGCATGGTGGATGTATTTATAATGCTGATAGAGGTGACCTGCTTGCTGCTTCTCCCAGTTCAAGATGGGGGAAGCAACGCTCTCCAGAGCGGGGTCAGCCCAGGTATGAAAGAGCCACGCCGCTGCCTGACAGCACGCTGTGGAGACCAGGCCGTGGGACAGAGTGGGAGCCCGGTCTGCAGAGCCGCTTGTGAACCTCAAAGGTCAGCTACAGACACGGCACCAGCTCACTACATACCAAATCCGAGGAGAGAAGCAAACTGGGAATGTATCCCTGTTCCCAGACTCTGTTCCGGTGCCTGTAGACAGCCCTCACTGGTTTTCAGGACAGCCTATCTCATCTTGTGGCCGACCACGGTCCTGACAGCAGACCCTCTTATCTAGTGGCCGCCTGCCAGAGGAAAGGGCTGTCCCGCTCCCACCACAGCACACACCAGGCAGCGCAGGAAGCCGGGCAGGCAGAAGACGAGCCCTGGAGCCAGTGCCAAGGACGAGGCAGGAGCTGGGCTGGAGGGGAGCAGGGCTGCCCCTCCCAGCAGCCTCACCGCCGCAGGTCACTGCCCTCGGCCACAAAAATGCCAGGCGTCCTGTGTTCAACCAAGTCAAGCGCCGGGTCTCAAGTGGCCTCTCACGCTTCCAGTATCCCTATTTTAGGGACACACATCGTGTTTGAGACATGCCTGGGTTTCCTCCCCAGCCCACTGAGGCCCGGAGCAGCAGTACACCACCGTGGCCACACGACTACTGAACAAGCAGGATGATCTCACCTACCGCAAGAGTCCCAAGGCCATCCAGATACGAGCAGAGCAGTAAGCACAGCCCTGCCGTGAAGCCCTCGATCCCTGGTCCTCAGGGGTAAGCTCCTCCCGAGCAAGCACCACGTGAGATGTGCTCCATACCCACCAACACCCGCAGCTCCATGCCCATCTACAGCCACTCTTGGTCCTCCAGCCAGGAGGTATAGACCTAAGACCAGGAGAGGGGCTGCTGGAGACATCCCATGCCACAATTGCCACCAGCAGCTTGAGACCCTAGAGCTGGAAGAGGTCACCCACCATGCAAGGAGAGCACCCCAACAGCATCCCAGACCCCTGGGAGAGGTGAGAGCAGAGCTCCACGCTGCCAGGCAACACCAACATGTTTTTCCAGGGCCTTCCAGCCCTTCCGATACCACAGATCCTTGCTCTACCCCAGGCAAGGCAGAGGGTCCCCAAGTAGGGCACTGATGAGACTAAAACACACCCTACAAGGAGACAGACTCCCACTGAATTTCAGCTGGGCGAGTCTCAACTTTCACAGGCCTCTAGAAGCACAATTAAGCTTAATTTTTTAAGTAAATTGCTCCTTGCTCCAAGTTGGACAAGTACAGTTGTGTGGCACCACAAGGTCCACCAGAACAGCCCGTGCCTTTGTGCCAGGTGGCCGAGGTTCAGCAGCAGCAAGAGGAAAACGCCACCACCCAGAGCAGGGCACAAGACCTGCCTTGTTTGAGGCCAGCACACCAAAGCCCCATCTCCCCTGCCCCTTCCCCCTCCCCAGCCAGCTTTTACCCCACGTTTCCCCCCCCTCCTCCAGACTTCAAGCCTCAGCCCAAGATGATCCCACCTCCATTCAGCCTCTGCTCTTCGTATTCCAGAAGATTTTTGGCTTCCTCCAGAGGCAGGAGGAAGCACTGAGAAGAGAAAAAGAGCAACTCCCTGCTCATAACTGGGCCGAGGCCAAAAGCAGCCAAGAACAGCAAGGACAGGATTGTCCCGCTGAGCCCCGCAGCAAGCCAAGCACCAGCAGTTCAAAGGAGAGCAGCTGCTAAAACCCAGTCTAGCGGGTCGGCCGGCTTCCCCACAAAGACTTAGATCATGAGACAGCTCTCAAAATGAAAAGCCCGTTTCCCAACCCAGAGGCCATCCCTTCAGAGGGAGCAGGGACGCCAAATTTACTCGTTATTGAGCTGCTGAACATAGGCAGAGATTTTAAGCGTGATTAGGTAAACGCTGAGTTGCACTTGGGAGGTTTTCCCAAGCTTCATCTGAAATAGCACCAGGGTTTGTAACCACAACCGTTAACGTTTAACGGGATAAGCAATGGAAACCCAGAGGATACCAGAGAGCCATATCGCAGACCTTTGGTTGTTCTTACCTACATGAGCCCCAGCTAGACTTGCACAAAGCAGTACAGAAGAGAAATCAAATATTAGCCACTTCAGACAAGTCCATCGTCTGGAGATGTCAGCTAAGGTACATAGCAAATCATGTTCTAGCTATAGAGGAAGACCAGAGACTACTCTCCGAGCAGGAAAACCAAGGACGGCCTCCTAAGTGCTGTTCAGCTTCACAGCAGCCAAAGTGCCCAGGCATTTGGATGAAAGCACAGAGCAAAAAGGGCAGCGCCTCGACCAGCAATTCACAACCCATCTGTGTCTGCTTGGAGAGCGTGATGTGCCTTGAGGCTTGGTAAGAGGGTCTCAGGAGAATCTCACAGCTGGACCCTAGTTGTACTTTAAACCACATCATTTTAATCAGCACAAACACTTCAAGCCAGATCTATCAGTGAGGGGAGCTCAGAAGCCGGGCTCCTGTTTTAAGAGCAGCAGGTACGCCCCACACCACTGCCATGCTGGAAGAGGCAGCGGTTTGCAGCATGCCGAGCTGTTCCCCAACGCCCAGACAGCAGTGCCAGCCCACCAAACTGCAGCACCCATCGATGCAGCAGCAAGGGACAGTGGCAGCCGGCTGGCCTTACCCCTGCCAAGACCCTCCAGCAATTGAAGCCCAGCACGCCGATTTCCTCCCCCTCCACCGGTTCCCCATCGGGTCAGCGCACCAACCCTGCTCATTCACGAGCATGGCAGGTATTTGCTTATCTGCTGCATTTCTACCACGCCGCATCTGCTCACGAGCAGTGGTATGAGCCCAGCGACAAGGGACACGCTGGGAGCGGAGAAGGCGGCAGCGGAGAAGGCGGCAGCACTCACCACACCTCCTGGGACTGCAGACGCTCTGGAAGAAGGTTTTCAGATTACAGCTCGGACTCCTGCGCAGGTACAGAAATCAGAGAAAGGGACTAAATACCCCTCGTCACACCCCCAGTGCAACCTTCTGCAGCATGGCTTCAGAGCAAGGCATGAAGCGACCAGACACCACGCCAGACAGCGGTAGCTGGAACTTTATCAGAAGGAGTCACAGCCCGCCTAACAAATTTACTCACCCGAAAGGGCTAGTGATCAGGTCAGGGCTGCTGCATCAAGTCTTGGAACAGAAGAGAACAAGGGGTGACAGGCAGCCTACAGGAATGATCCCCAGGTGGCTTGCTTTAGCTGGAAGTACAGACCTAGGCTCCATAGGCAAAGCGGTGTAGGGTCCAAGTACACATGGGTGCTTTCGTCAGCCTAAAAACCTCCCAGCAAGCTAAAAATACAGATACTGCATTCACTCAAGTGGCCTCGATAAGTGAAGTCATGGAAGAACCATTTCTGCAGCAATGGAGTCTCAGACAGGAACACGGGCCAGGGGCTCATCAAAGCCCAGTGGTTATTCTGGCATGAACAAACTGGATATTTGGGATAATGAAGGAAGCTCAAGCGACTTGTCCTGCAAGCAAAAACTCCTACAGAGCTGTGACTTCCAGCTCAGCCCCTCAGTATTTTTTATATTAAGGCTGGGGGCTTGCCCTGCACCCAGCTTCAAGGGAACCAGCTCTATTTCAGCTATTTCATAACCACCTCGCCTCCCCTCAGAAGTTTCTCAGCTTTCCGTTCCCCTCCACACACACCAGCACAGAACACGACCCTGCTGCCCAAGTCCTCTGGCGTGGAGCGAAGCACACTTCAGAGTTACAAGCTCAGTTTTGGCAGACGTTTCCCAATGATCTGCGCAAGAAGGAATTGCTGGACTAGCCAATATCTTCGATATTAAACAGCATTCAAAACCACAAAGAATTCAGTGCCACAGATCAAGATCAGCTTTATGAGGAAGATCTGGCAACTGCCGAAGCAGCTGCTGTTAAGAGGCCTGGGAAAAGGCAAACTGAGCCAACACGAGAGATCTAGGGCATATCTGAGCTGGAAAAGTCAGGAATTTTATGCTAACGCCTGATGCCACCCACAGAGAACTACTTCGGGAAAACTACACAAGCACTTTGTACTGGATCACCTGCAGCAGCCTGGCAGCCATCCTACAGATTTGTAATGTTGTAAGAGCCTCTGCAACAGAGGCCAGCAAGAAAAATCCTCTCTACAGGCAAATAATCAGGGTAGCCAAGAAGTCTGCCTTCATCCTCCCTCCACCCTTTCTCTTTCCAGGAAGGAGCGCGCCAGGAACATCCAGCCTCGCCTGAGGCTCCTGGGCACAAAACCAGCTGCTCTCCAGCTCCGGGCAGGTTCCCACAGCCCAGCTGACTGCACCAGCAAGCACCGAGGAAGCCGCACAGCCTCACGGCACAGCCGGAGCCAATGCGCTTCAAATCAATCTATCCTTCCTCACAATATTAGCGAGAAACAGGTGTTTTATCCCAGACCTGTTTAAGACACAACTCCCACAACCACAGCCAAAAGCAGGTTGGATGTACTCTGTCCCACCGCTGCCGCATTCCGATTGGGATAACCTCGTTGGCGTGAGCCACCAAAAGCCAGAGCTGGGGAACACAAGTTCCTGGCAGGATTTCGAGAGCTCCAGTTTAACAAGTACATGCTTTGTATAAAGCTGGAGTTAGCCCCAAAGCGGGGCTGGGATTTTCTCCCTAGTCCTGACCAAACCTGCCCTAATAACCCTTTGGAGCAGCACTAAAGAAACTCAATCGCCCTGGTTCAGCCTGTAATGCTGCTGGCTGAGGGCCAGACACCTGCCTTCTGGAATGATCCACAGTATGTTAAAAAAAAACAGGAAAGTTTTTCCCTGTAGCTGGAAACCGGTGTGGCACAGCAGATGAATATGTCCCTCTCCAGAGGGAAACTCACCACATTTGACAGCTCTCCAAGCTCAAAAGAGCCACAAGCACCTTCTCCAAGGGTTAATTAACTACCACTACAATGGGAAACTCGCACCAAGGAAGCTCCATAAGCCCATGCCTTGGCCCAGGAGGTGCCACCCCTGTGCGACACAGAGTTCCCCAGCTGCAGCCCAACTCCTGCGGGTCTCAGAGCTCCTCAACGGTCGGGATCACCTACAACGCAGCAGGGAAGCAGGGGGGACTGGAGCGGCCAGGTCTGGAGTCACCAGTAGACGAGAGAATGGAACAGGTGGGAGCAGGCCCAGGGAAAGGGCTGTAAGGAGCATTTCAGGATCAGAGCATCTATCACATGAAGAGAGGCTGGGAGAGGTGGGATCATCCAGCTCGGAGAAGGGGAGGGTTGAGGGGAATCACATCAACATGTACAAAGACCTGGTGGGGGAGGAAAGAAGAATCCAGACTCTTCCCAGTGACAGGACACAAGGGAACAGGCAAGAACTGGAATGCAGCAAATCCCATTCAAGCATAAGAAAAAAACCCCCAACAACTTTTAGTGTGAGGATGAACACAGAACAGGTTGCCCAGATAGACTGCGGTGTCTTCATCCTTGGAGAGACTCAAAACCCAACAGGACGCAGCGTGGTCCTAGCAGAAGGCTGGATTAGGCCATCTCCAGGGGTCCCTGCCGCCTCAGTCATCCCGAGGAGCCACGACCGTAGGAGCTGGCTGTCTCTTCTCACACTAAAAGCCCCTGGACAGAAGCACAAAGGTCCCAGATTACACCAGCCAGTACAACAGCTTTCTCTCTCTCTGGCCAACCCAGCCACACAAGCAAGCAGCATGTCTGGGGAACACCATTTTCTAAGGCAACCCCCCCAGATTTTTCCCAAATAGCAGAAAAATATTTTTCAGCAGACCCAATTCCACTTCTACAGCATATTGTCTATGTATTTCAGTTAAGCGCTGCTTCCAGCCCTGCAGTCGTTGCCTACCGCAAAGGACAGGCATTTACTTACATCCGAAGTTACTCTACAATTATCCGCAGCTCCAGGAGCAAGCGTCTGGAGTTGTTTCTTCTAGAAAGCAGAAACACAACATATCCAGATGAACAATTTCTCTTCCCACCTGGGCTGCGGATCCTGCCACACCACACACAGGTCACCAGACATCGCAAGGGGACATCCGTGGTTTTACTTTCTGGCTGTGGGAAGTCTGTACGGTAACTCCAGAAAAAAAAATCGTTCAATATTCTAATTCTGCAAGTATTCTGACCACTTCAAACCAGAGTTTCAGCAGGAGACTCTGCTGCCACCTTCTGAGATCACCGTTACTGCAAGTGCCCCCAAAACAACTAAAAATAGTTTGTTCCCCCCAGTTATGTCATCAAACCAAGGGAAGGGTTTCTTTTACAAATAAAGAGCCAACCCCCACCCCCACTCAGGGAGCACTGCTCTCAGAAAGCATCCCAGCCCCAGCCTTCAGCTCGAGTTTCGCCTCCCCCACACAACATAAAAATAGGTTTAAACACGAGAAACTAGAGCAGCCTGTTCACAGTCAATGCAGATGGAGCTTGCTGACCTTTGAGGCGGTTACAGCACAGTACTCCTGACTATAGCTGACTCAATATATACATAAACACATAAAGGAGACACGTGAGTGTACAGCCTTCCCAATTTAGCACCACAATCGGTAGCAGAGACAATCCAGCGCTGTTACAGAACGTGTTTTAAGCCATGTCTTTAACCAGCCGTCTCGTTTCCAGCCTGGGCAGAGAAGCAGAAGGATAAATCACCCCCTGACCACTGATCGGTGTCAGGACATGGGCAGAGCAGTGGGAGCAGACCCATACCACGGCTGAGCGCAGAAGATACCTGGAAGGCAGCGAGGCCATAGCACCGCTTCCCCCAGGCCCTACGTTCACAAAAAAGGGTTTTTTCACGGTGGAAGCAACGTCCCAGCCCTCAGCCCAGCCATGCCGACAGGGAGATGCTCAGCTCGGGCAGGGCCAAGCCTGGAGCCACCACAGTGAGGGTACAAAGCCCGAAAGACCAAGACAGGCTCCAGCCACCCCTGGGAGGGCTTCAGGAGCACGGCCCATGGGCTACAGAGGGCCCGGCCATCCACGGCCCACCGGACGGGGCAGCCCCCTAGGCCCGGGGGTGAGGGAGGGCCACGGTCCCGGGGGCACAGCAAGGCCCGCTGCCGGCCCTCAGCCCTCAGGGCGGCCCCACAGCAGCGAGGGGCCCCGGGGACGACCCGGGAAAGGCCCGTTCTCACCTTCTTGCCTTTCTTGCCCTCCTCCTCCATGTCTCCGGCGGCGGCGGCCCCGGCCCC
>VYZV01019528.1:3577-22262 GCA_013401275.1 Pandion haliaetus
ATGGAAAAACAAAACACAATAAATCAACTTCCTACAATTTTTTAACAGGTATCTTTCCTTTAGAAATACCTGCATTTAAAAAGCCTTTACACATAAGAAGCAAGAACTGATATCCTGTCTTTCAGTGGTTCTGAGTTAAACCATAAGGAATGGTGAACCTATGGACTTTCAGTGGTTTTCTATTGAACAGGCTATCTTTGAATTATTGTGTCAGTTCAAAACTCTGTATGACTAAAACTTAAAACCACTTTTACTTAAATAGTGGTAAAAGCTATGGAAAAATATAGCATAGGTGATACCTGTGGAAGGGTTAAACTTTTTAAATATTTTCATTCTGGGTTGCAATTAGTGAGTGAACAGTCTGTTCCAAGTCAGATTATATAGTCAGGGGGTTGATGAAGGGACTCTGAACCTGGTTTTTCTTCATTTTACCAGCAGTATCATTTGGTCCAGTACAATACCTTCCTCTTCCTATAAAAACCGGTTTCCCTAGGAGTATATATTTATTGTGTTTTGTTTTTCCATTATACAATGTTTTCCTGCTTCTGAGTTTGACAGTGGAATTTCTGTAGTACAATACATCAGCATTTGTAACAATACCAGGAAGGGGCTTTCTGTTTTTCCTGCACACTCTGAAACACTATTACTAATCTGTGAAATAGTTTCCATTAGAACAAGTATGTGCTTATTGTACATCACTTACTTGACAATACTGTCTGGTATGTGCATGTATTCCATTGGAATCATCTCACGAAGCTCTGCCAATGTGTTGACGTACTGTATCTTACTGCTGAACTTAGAGCTGAAACACAGAAACATGTTGACTTTCCTCCCCAAATCTTTTATGATATATTAAAAAAAGATAAGACATGTACTTAATGTGTTAAATAATTAAGCATATTGTTATTTATATTTCCATTACACAGTTCAGCTGACCATGAGCTTACCTGAGTTCTAGTGAGGCTGAAATCAAGCCTAGACCTTTTGCTGTTCCTTGCTTAGGCTGAATCACTGTATTTAGAACATTATAAACTGTAATGCCTACATACGAAGCAATGCAATTAGTTTTACAGTTCGAAGGAGATGTATTAAAAATCTGAAAAGAATCAAGTCCTCCACAGCATCCTTACATGTAAAAAGAGATGGGAAGCATTCACTTACCATGGTCATGACAAATTAACATCAAGTGATCGTGATGAATTACCATTTATATTTGACACTGATTCTCTTTCAAACATAATAAAAATGAACTTCCTCATTTGTTTAGATGAGTACAGATCTGATTGTGTATGTGCATGTCTATTCTTACTGCAGGGCCTTCTTATGAGGAAATAGTTCCCTTGTTTATTCCAGCTGTGCTATATGATCATTTATTGTGTTTGAGAAATGATCACTCAGAAAAGGCTAAATTGTTCAGAAAAGACACTTAAAAAAATAAGGCTATTCACTTGTCTAATCTGAATTATTTGATATGTATCATCTTATGAGAAATCTATCTTGCTCATCTGGCTCATAAAGCAGTTTTCCAAATTTAGCTCTGGTTGTATTTAGATAAGTCTTTTAAAAGACTATCTAAATACAACCAGTTAACATCAGTAACAGTGACAAATGCACATTGACCATGAATGTTTTCCTGTGGCCATGAAAAACAGAACATATTCTTCCTATTTACTACCAATCTGGGAGTATGACCAGACAGCATGAAGCCTCTGAAACAGCTCTGAGCAGAAGGTTACAGTGAGACAACTGAAACAAGAATACATGAAGGTACTGTGAATAGCTGTTTAAGCTCAGCCGTTTTGTCTCTGTACCAGATTAGCATCACTAGGCACACAAACTGGAGCAGGCCAATGGTCATGTTTTAAGATGCATGAATCACTCACAACTGTCCAAAGCCATGACAACATACAGATAATTCCTAGCATTTTATCAAAAATGTTCATCATAGTCTGCATCAACTGAACTGCCAGCTAAAGTAGCTTGGCAAGCTGCAAGCTAATCAGAAACTTCTGAAGTTGGGGGTAGGGGGGGAGAAAAAAATTTAATAAATCTTTCAAGGGTTAATTTTTCCACTTGAGGATTCTCCTGGATCTACTAATTCCACCACAGTGATTGATTTCTGAGTAACTGCTTCATGTGGGAGTCTGTGTACAGGCATCCCAAATACATGACCGAAATAAGAAGTCCTTGTTTCTTTCAGACTTTAACAGAGGCATGCTGCCAGTAGTGGTAAACTGCCTATTATTTAAATATCTCCATCAAATGCCAAGTATCTTTCACAGACAATTGTTTCATTAGAAATCTGATTTCTTACCTAATACAGCTAAGATGATCTCTAGTGTGAATATCTGGTCCATAAGGAGTATCTAGGATCTATCTTTGCAACCACTAGTTCTTTCATCCTGTGTATTCAGACAACTGTTTAGTGTTTGTCAGGCAAGATGAGTCACAGACTCATGAATGACCTTGCCAGTTTTTGAGGTAGAATTTACTGTAGCACACTCTCAGTGACTTGACTGTCCCTTGCCATTCTGTTGTCTTTCAGTTTCCTGATTCCTACTGGTTTGTGCCACATCTCAGCTGAAATAGCTAAACATGAGCAACATAATTTTAATTCTATCTCATTGAAATCTCTGCTTGCCTTGGGACCAATTAATTTCTTACTCTAAAATTCCCACTGTTGCATGTCAGTGGTTTGGTGAACAGCTCGGGGCCAGCACACTAATCTACAAGTCATTGGCCTCCAATCTAATAAAGTTTCTATCTCCTTACATTGCTTGTTACTGAATTGACTCTCTCTTTTCATGCCTCCTGCAGTTTTTTACCCAGCTTTCTCATAGTGCTCTTCTGCCCTCAGTGAGGATTCAAGTACCTTATATCATCTTTCACAAAAGTCACACTGGCCATGTGTCCTGCCCACCTTTTTTCAGCTCCCATTTGCACTTAAACTTCTTGCACAGAGACTCAATTGACTTGGCTGAAATGGAGCGTTTTAACTGGTCTCTTTTGTGTCTAGTTTTGTACTGCAAATTTGCTTTGCCAAACTATTTAAAGTGAACCTTTTCTCCTGTTTGGCAATGCAAAACCTCTAGTCACTGCTGCTCAATATTATAATCCTGAATAAATGACTAATGAATTGAAAAAGACGTGGCATATTTGATTTTTTGAAATTTTACTGCCTACTTTTCCTCTGGGAGCAAATAGGATGCCAACAGAAGTATCTCAGACACCAAATGCAACTCAGTGAATCCCCATCATTACTGTTGATAATTCCAAGTATTGTTTCCTTGTTACTCTGGTATTTTTAATTATCATTTTCTACTTGGTATTAAAGCCACCACATCTGAAAGAAGAAGCTCTGTTATGACACTGCCTTTCGCACTTCGGCAGCAGTGGGAGAACTCATGTGCTTCCCCATCCCAGTGTCACCCTGTCAGGACAGAGCACCCTACAACAGACACCTCCAGTGTCCTCATCTGCAGCCTGGGGACAGACGTGTCTGAGGTCTGTCGTGTTATATGTCATTCACTGGGTGGCTTCTGTAGACTATGCTGCTTCCCCTTCCTGAAGCAACTCCTTCTCACACCTGCCAGTCTGCTCTCCCTGATCTCAGGATTTCAACTGCAAGCTTGCTCGTCTTCTTCAACAATTTGAGGTCTTCAGGGTCTGTCTTTCTTTGCTTTTTTACTAATCAAAGCATTATTTTTGGTGGCATTAAACCTTTTTTGGAATCAGAACTCCTATATATTCAAACAGCTCAGGGTGCTGGCAGTCCTCTTGCATGAGTGGCAACTAATTTTTTTTTAAACCCAGAATTGTAGCTTAATCTTGTCCTGTAGCCAGGAATTTTTTCATGAGGTGATTATCATTACATGCAGACCCCTTTTCTACATGCCTTTTAGCTGGGCTTGGAACAAAGGCAATTTTAACGGACTGAACTCCCAGTTCTGCATACGCATATAGGTTTACAACATCATTCCTGTGACGTGTGCAACTAGACACTCATAAATCACAGGTTTTCTTCCACACACTTCAGGAAAGTCAACTTCAACTGCCAAAATCCCAACATGAACTGTAAAATGAGTATTCTTCAGTGAAAGAATAACAGCCATGTTTGATGATTTAAGGTGTTTCTGTACTCTTAGGGACAGAAAATCACTGGCATTCACTACATACCTTATAAAAGGTCGTGTCACAGCCAGAATTGTCCTGATAAACCATGACGGATGAACAATTATAAATGATTTCAAATTCTTCCGTAATCTAAGTAAAAAAGAAATGGTTTCTTAAAAATAACAAAAAAACCACAAGGCATACAGAAAGATCACATACAGTGAACACTGTCATACAGGGGAGTAACACAAATGGGCAGTGTTTAAAATAATGGCTGTGGATCAGAAAAGAAAATACTACTCACCGTCGATCAATCATCTGGTAACATTTTTTCATCCAGCCCAGTCCAGGCATCCTCCTTCTCGGTGTTGCTCCATTCAAGTAGACAATCATATAGTCTTCAGCTACCATCAGCTCTAAGGTACTGATTACATAGCTGATAAAAGCAGAGATGTAAGTGAGCATGTACTTTACATTATCCACTTAAGCCTAAACTAAATCAGTCTACTAGGAATAAATCAAGGCAGACTAAGCGATTTATGACAAGACAGTATTTTCTTTTCCTTTAAACCAAAGCAAACATTTAGCACTGATCGCCATGCTACCTACAGATGGGTAACTAGAAAACCACAATCTTATCTGCATCTTCAGAAATATGTGGTTTCCTTACAAAGATAGTTTCATATTGAGTTTAAGTCTCACAGGTGACTTTGTTTTTTCCTAAAAGCGCAATAAATCATGACATTTTGCAAGGGAAAGCGTGACAGGACCATGTGAAGGTCCAAGAACATCTGAAATTAACCTTTGAGAAACTTCTCTTCACTATTAATCATCATGTTTGTTCAATGCAAAAATAATAAGTGTCAGGAGAAGATACTTGTCCATAATTCTTGTGATCCTTACACTAGTGCTACTGAGTCTGTGACTGCCAACTACAAACACTTTGAATCTCAAGGCTAATAAAGATTGTCCATCAATCTGCCTTCTGATGGGACAGAGCACTCCGTGACATCACTTTATTTTGTGAGCAAACCACTCCAAACACTCATTAAATTCCTCTGCTCAGCAATGGTAATTCAGACAGAACAGTGCTCTTGGGGCCAAACTCACCCTACCTAGAAGAGCAGAGTACTCAGTCAAAAAAAAAAAAAAGTAGCTTTAAATTCTTGTCCATGACTACATATGCAGATGCTCCACTCAGTAGTCCCTACACCTGGGAGTTGTTCATCAGAGGAATGTTCAAATTGTTCTCTCTACTATCCAGCCCCAAGGCATGTCTATGTAAAACTACAGCGAAAATCATGAGTCACACCTTAAAAATCTGAATGCCTGAGCGTGCTTACTACAAAAGGCAGCTCTATCCCTGAGCAAAATGGCCCCTTTCACAGGTGTATGGGAAGACTCGTAGTCTAATCCGACCCTTAAGTTCCTTAAGATGCAGTTTCTTTAAAAGAATAGTAGGAAATCTAGTTCTCACTAAAAAGAGTGACATTGTACCTGGGCATAAAGTAAGCAGCCATTAACTGACCAGTTCCATGCATCTGATAAATCCCATCTAAACCACTACTCACTAAATGCTTTTCACTGCTCCCTTTCTCACCTTGCAGTTGTGCATTCCCTGGTTTTGCCCGACATTTGTAAAGGCTCACGTCTAACAGTGAAAGAGCAAAGCGAGGGATTGTGTGGATGTTCTGATGCAAAAAGCTTTATTTAACTGAACCTACTGACTATTTGACAGGTTATGAAATTAGCCCTAGCCATAGGCACAACATCTTGTGCTTTAAAGGCATTTAGACACTGAAACATACAGAAAAGTGTGTACAAGTACCTCTCAAAACACTACAAGCCTGTCAGTTATGGAAACAGAGACAGTCTGAAAAATGTCTATACTTCCCTCAGTGCAAAGGGAATTATAAGTGTTATGAATAATCAGTTATAATAAGAACACTCATGCATACTTCTCATCAGGAATAAGAGGAGTATTACAACAAAAAGGAATCTCTGCTAGGTTTTTTTGTCACATCTCACTTATCTCATGCACTCAACTGCTCTGATTCACTGGGGGTTGAATTAGATCATTTTAATCATTGGATCATTTCAGGGATGCTGAGCTCTCCTGCAAACCTCACCAAACTGGTAATTTCTTATTATCTGGTAATAATTGTAATTTCTTTGTTATTTGAAAAGATAAGACAGAATTTTTCTCATTGACTAGAACAATTCACCTACTCTGAACGCAAAAAGTGCTGGTTTTGATTTTCAAAGTGTAGTATTTCAAGTTTTGAAATTTCTTTTTAAAAACTTTTAATCTCTAGACTGTATCAGGCAGCCACAAATGAAACAGCAGAATTTTCTGTGTGGTTCTGCATCATCTAGAAGTGCTGCAGAAAATGCAGTCACAAGAGTTTTGGCTCAAACCCAGCTCTTCAAAGACAGTTTTACAGGATTAGTCAAGGTAACAAATAGGAAACAAGGTAATTGGAAATGTGAATGGAATCCAGAAGGGCAAGTAACTGCAAAACTCAGGAACAATTGAAGGCAGTTGTTAATCAGAAACTAGAGGTGGCTTATATACTACAAGTGCATGATCATCTATCAGAAACATGCTGTATAAAAAAAAAATAAGAGATTTAGTGATTTGCAGGTGTCTCCAGACCCCTATATAACTCAACAGTAAAGAATTCACAAATATTTAAATCTGTTATTGGCTATGTTGTAAACTGTCACACTCACTCTATTTCAGTGCAATTAATAGGCCTACAACTGAAAGAAAGGGGTGATTTGACTTTACCTTTTATTGTTGTCTTACAGAAAACCAGCTGCCTATAAGCCTTAAAATAAGCTGAAGGTTCATAGCCAGCCTAAACTCTCTCTCACACTACTACCTCAGAAAAAGACAGTGAGCTATAAAATTGACTAGCAATATCCTCAAGTGATGTGGAAAAGTCTCTTAAGGCATGAAAAGGCTTTCTCTGCAAAGTCCATTTACCACCAGCTCCATCTATAAACAAGGGTCTTGGGTGAAGTCAGTGAACAACTATTTAATATCAGTTACAGTTACTCTCAGCTATGTTCCCTAGTTAAAACCACTGTAGTAATTCCTCCCCTCTAAATCACTGGGCATTGTGTTATCAGTTACTGTAGACAACATGGGGGTCTTAGTAGCCCTACCAGACAAATGCTATAAGGAAGCTGGGTCTGTGCTCTTGGGGCCTTGTAAGCTGCAAAAGGTGAAGGCCAGGCCTCTGTTGCCTTTAGAAATGACTTACTGGGATTTAGCATAGAAAACACTGGAATTGTTGATTTTTTAACAGTTGTAAGTGGAAGTAGCTGGAGGCACTTCAGGGGAGTGCTGCCTTCACAATTTTGGGCTGCCAAACCAAGTTGCTATTAGAAGTAATTTTCCTGTGATAAATTTGTGTTCACATGGCCAAATCTGTGTCCTGCCCCACTGGCCCCCAACACTTATAACTGAACCAGAAGCAGCTGGAGTCAGGAAAAATACTTAAGAACTGTTTGTGTCAGCAACTCTCATTTTTCCTGTATTTTTAAAACAAGTGTCACAAAATGGTCCTTTGACTTCTAAACACAGCCACACTATATATGAAAAACACAATATAACATGATACTTCATGATAATACATAATAAACAACAGTGAAAAACAGTGTGGTGGCCTAACACCCTACTGACTGTTCTCAGCAAGGGCTGAAAATCACTAGTGAAACAGTGCGATGATTGTAAGCCCAAGAAGCTGAATTCCTTGACATTCAGGAAGTAGTATAGCTACAGTCAGATTTAGTCCTGACAAATATACCTTAATTTGGGAGTGTGAGTAGGTAAAGAATACTGAAATAATACTCCACTGACTAGCTTATCTGAAACTGCTTTTTTCCTTGTCATTCAGATCACTCCCCTTCTGATGACCAAAATTACCTCTTAATTAAGAGACAGGTTATCTCTCACTACATAATTATGACTACTAACTCAAAAGACTCTTGTCATATTGCTCACATATCACTCACAGGAAAAGATTTTCCATGACATAGTTATAATCAGTTCGACTGCTGTCTGGCAAGAAGCATGCTGCAAACACAATGATAGCATTCAGACCATCTCCATAGTACCCTGTGGAAAAAACGAAAAGGCATTTTTATCTTTGTCAAAGGCTTTTAAGATAAATTTAAAAAGAAATCTCAAAAGTTCTGGAATAGAGCTACTATGTCTACTGTTGAAGAAGTTGAAGAGAATGTACAGCCTATCATCAAGTGATAAGGAAGGAGGATAGTCAGTTATGTGGAATTCTGAAAAACACTCGGCACACTGTAAGTAAACTTCTTTTAGAGACCAGCAAAAAAACACTGTAAGTAATACAATCTCACCTGAACTCCTACTTCATCGCACCTCTACGGCAACCATGTGCTCAATTTGCTCACCTTAGATTGAGGAATAAGGGGCTAAAGAAAATATTCCACATTTGTAGAATATTTATTGTGCATCTTTCGAATAATGTTTCACAATGTCTCACAATCCAATCTCAGTTGGATTGTGCAGCTCCATGGCCTCAGGATATTACAATTATGACTGCACCCCACTATACCTTAAAAGTTCCTGCGGATCAGTTAAATACTTTGCTGCAAGTTTTGTATAAAATACATTTTTACCTTGGGCACTCCAGTAGTGCAACACTGGCATTCTCTGCCACCCCTCCCTAATGACAGCTGTAAACTCTCAAAGCTGCAGCACTACCATTCTGGGGTCCAGGACAGTTGCTTGTTACCCAAAAGAATTTTTTTTTTTCCCCATGATGGATTAATGTTGGTTAATCTTCTCCATAATCCTCTTGTCATGGTTTAAGTAACCCCAGTCATCAACTAAGCACCATGCAGCTGCTTACTCACTTCCCCCCCCGCCACCCTCCGGCCCCAGTAGAATGGGGGAGAAAAATCAGGAAAAGTAGTAAAACTCACAGGTTGAGATAAGAACGGTTTAATAGAACAGAAAAGAAGAAACTAATAATGATAACACTAATAAAATTACAATAGTAATAATAAAAGGATTGGAATATACAAATGATGCACAATGCAATTGCTCTCCACCCACCGATCAACGCCCAGTTAGTCCCGGAGTATCAATCCCTCGCTCACCCACTCCCTCCCAGTTTATATACTAGACGTCACATCCCATGGTATAGAATACCGCTTTGGCCAGTTTGTGTCAGCTGACCTGGCTGTGTCCCCTCCCAACTTCTTGTGCCCCTCCAGCCTTCTTGCTGGCTGGGCATCAGAAGCTGAAAAATCCTTGACTTAGTCTAAACACTACTTAGAATCAGCTGAAAACATCAGTGTGTTAGCAACATTATTCTCATACCTAACTAAAAAACATAGCACTATACCAGCTACTAGGAAGACAATTAACTCTATACCAGCTGAAACCAGGACACCTCTACAGCTGCTATGTATTTCTGTATTATTAATAATAAATACAAAATACTCCTGCATTTCTGTTTAAAGTTTTGTTTAAAAGATACATGCAATCAGGAGGCAATTTATAACGATGCTGGAGAAATGGTTGCAGGTAGATAGCACTAATGATGCACACAGATAGAAGCTGGGTATACTTAGAGAACAACCTGAAAACTTTTCAAAAGAGGCTAAAATAAACTAACCGTGAAGGAGAGGTTATGAGGTTTCTGAAGGAAACCCTGAATCTCCCTTGGAGATTGGAACACATTCCTGACAAAATTAAAGGATAATAGAGTCTCCTTATGAAAGTGTTGTACAGGTGCTGATAAGACTTTTACAGTGCTCTTTGGATACTAGAGAGCAGTATCCAAACCTAACTCAAATGCTTGTAGAACTTCTTGCATTGTAGTCAGCTAAGCAAAGCAAAATTCTCTATGGAAAGACAGAGAGAATACACAATCCACTTGTGCTAACCAACGAAGAGTGAAAGTCTAGTTTGTTTTCTCCTTTCTCACTCAACACCTAAGCTGAGTCTCAGCTAGCTGAAATAAGGAGAATGTTTATGTCAAGGAAGTAATTTCTTACATGGCTTTCTAGAGATCTTCAAAGAACCCAGAATCCCTGACAAAATGGGTGCTTCAAGGCACTTGCCCATGAAGTCTTCCATGCAAGGAGAACCACAGCTGATTAATCTCAACACTATCCCAGTCATAAGGAGACGCACAGAGGCGCTCTCCGTTTAGGGCTCTCGGCTGTTCCTTAAAGGACAGAAAAACACCACTGCTTCCCCAGTTACAAGGAGGAGCAATAGAAGGAAAGTCTCAGAGAAAAACATGCATGTCAGAAGTCTCCTGCCTCAAGCCATATTGTTTCAAATCAAGGCTTTGCAAAGCAACCTTCTGAAGGATTATGTTGCACTTTTTTTTTTATTTGGTACATTTGACTAAATATAATGCATTGGATAAGATGATAATAAATATTGTCCTTAGCCTTAACTCCACCCTTCCATGATCTTGGCATCTCTTGTCTTCCCAGCACTGTGAAGTAGCTTTTTTTCTGGCTCCCAGAGGCCAAAGGGCAGCTAATCTACAGCTGGGCTTCCAGAGCTAGAGAAGCCACTGTATAATGGCAGCCCAGCATATGTCCACTGTCTTCTCCAGGCCCACAGCGCAGCATTGCTCTCCATCCTGTTGGAGGACATGGACAGGCAGAAGAGCTCAGGATTACGGTTTGAGTTCAAGCCAAAGGGCAATGTGGATATAATCACTTTAAAACATGTGACAGGGCGTGGTGTGTCATAGGTCCAGCTCACATTAGCATCCAGTAAACATGAACAGCATATCAATAGATACAGATATGGGTGATTGACTTTGGTGTCCCAGTGAAGACATCAAGGTCAAATTCAAAGAGTAGCATTACATTGTCTACCGAAGATGTACACAGGGAGGGGAAAGAAACTCCAGTCATGTTTTCAGCACCTTCACCTTTCACGAGTTTGACATGAAGGAATATACCAGTCTTCTCAAAAGAAACAAAAAAGAACTCCACCTCCCACACTCATCACATAATACTACTCTCTGTTATGTCTCCATCTTCTTAATGGACCCACAATCTTTCAAAGAGACATTACTCATTTCACCTATCCCATCCTAGCTGAACCCTCAGCTAAATCATTACGGAATAAAGCAGTATTTATTTCCCCCTCAGCTTTACAAATGGGGAGTAGATTTCCTTCCTTCCATAAATTTAACAACCCTTAAAAGACTTTCAGGACAATTTATATCATGCTGCCATAAAGCAATCTTACTCAGGAGTTTGGCAGCAAGAGCACGTTGTGACAGGTGTGTCCACTAAATTACACAGCACAATTTGCAGTTCGTGTAAAGTAAAAGGATTATCTGCAGGTGCCACCTAATAGCACACAGAAGAAAAACCCACAGATAAATCTAAGCCACTTTTTCTTACACATGCTTGTAGACAAGGATGTTTACCTAAGGGAGAAGGTTTTTTTAATTCATCACTAGAAGCCAGTAAAAGCTATTTGCCCAAATTCTCAGTCAGCCTGTGCAAAGAGACAGATCGCTAAAAAATTTCTCCATCAACATATGTGGAAGGCAATCCCACACCTAGGCTTCCAAGTCTACTCTCCTCTCTCCTATTTTGTGGCTACCATCTAGATTCTGCATTTGGTGTTGTCTGTCATTTGGCAGGGAGGAATGTTCAGTAGGTCATTGAATCATCAAGAGATGCTTGACCTGACTTTCAATTAAGTAATTTTAGCCAGAATCTGTTCTTAATTTTGAGGTGAAAGGAAAGATTCCTGGCCCTCTAAAGCATTCCAAAGATACTAAAGTATTGCCAAAGGGAACACCATATAGAATAGGTCTAGCCACCATAATGTAGAAGCTGTTCAAGCTGTCCAAAGTCTTCCCACGATCCATGCATCAAAATGATTTTGTTTCCACATCTTCAGTCTGACATTTCATAAACACCGAATTTAATCCAGTCCTTAACTTGCTTTGATACGGCTAGATTTCAGGCACAATTTCCAATTTGGCCAGTAGTGGGCTGAAACTTGTTACTTGTCACACCTCACACCGTTTCTTTTTCCAATGGCTGTTACTGATGAGCACCCATTCAAAAGTAAAGGAAATGTAATGTTCTTTATCTTGTATTTGCATGATCTAACAAAGCAAGATGTCAGACATATAAAATTTGAACTCTGATTATTTCACACTGTAAGCTGAGCTGAATGACCTAGACTCCCATCAATAACTGTGCATTATTATGTACTTCATAGTTGCCAGAGATGTCTGCCACTGGAACTAGTCCTTGTTCAACAGTCAAGCAGTGCTCAATTAAGAGCTACTTCTCCACCCACTAAGATGGACTGGTATTTGTATTTCATAAAAGATGGTATAAGTGTATACATCAGCATCTAGTAGGAACTGTACGTGACAGTTTTCAACACAAATGTACCTAGACTAGTTTACAGCATACAAAAAACGTATAAACAAACACCATTAGCAAGGCCTCAAAATATTTTATGTTTGTTTCCTAAATTATGCCATCTGTGTCTGTTTGCTAAACTGTGTCTGAGGTGTCATCACATTCATAAATCTCTGATGGTGTTGTTATAGTGAGAAAATGCTTGGAGGTTTAAACGTCTTTACTAATTCCAACCAAACCTTCTGCATACTGGCCACTGTGAACATCTGTAGGCTAGCATTTAGCTGCTTTTAATGTAAATGTGCAAATTTTATTACTACATCCTCAGTTAATATATTTACTACCATACATTTATTTATGTCACTTTTACCAGATAGAGATTCCACACTGAAAATATACTGGAAACAATGGTTTACTTTTAAACAATGTTACGGATCAGCAACAGTGTGACAGAAGCATCGTCGTATAAACTCAACCCTTACCTCTGAGATGCTAAGTTACCTGCCTCAGTTTTTGCAGGAATAGAACAACTCATCCTTAACACCTTAGTTAACAGCTGGCAAACAGAGTCCCCCAAACATATGTAGAACCCAAAGTTAATCTAAACCAGAGACACCAAGGAAAAGGCACTTAGAAAGCTTTGCTTCTTTTTCTCCCTTCACTACCTATAGTAATATTTATCCGTTTGAATTAATTTATACAGAAGTGTGCTAGTAACACCAGAACTACACATTCTCTGAGGAAGTTAGGGAGCAGATGAGCAAAGGAAACAATATAGCAAGCACATGAGGTCATTTTCCTACTTCAAATGTTTTCTTTGATATGCTATTTAATAATTATTAGCAAATTATGTGCAAAAAACCCGTAAAACAGTTGCTGGTGAAATGCTATCTGCTGATAACTATAAACAGCAGGAAAAAGGAGCTTAGCCAGACAAATGGAAGCCCCTGGGAAAACTGTATTTTTTTTTCTTTTGCCACTCTACTTATTTATATCTGTGCACCTACATACATTATTCAGCAAATCAGAGCACTTGTACTTCCTCATGCAAAAGTTTTTGCCAAAATCCACAGAATAAAGTTTTCAAAATTTTCCTACAGAAAAGTAGGACAAAACATTTTTTCCTTACTCTAAGACAGTTGTAGCCTACAATGACCAGATTGTTACTGACACATGTATGTCAGTTTACTTGTTGGTCCTGAAATTCCCTTGCATTTAAAATAATCATTAGTCACTACCACACTGAATTGAAGGCCAGGTTGATTTCAACCATGGCTGAAAAAAATGAACTCTCTCCCCTTGCCAGTACGGTAACTGAACTAAAACAGAAATAAATCATGCTCAATAAAGCATTAATTCTTTACATCAATCTAAAAAAATGTATACAGGGGTTTCCTACCTCCATGTGAAATGACCTTTTTATAAGGTTCAATGACTTTCATATCAATTCTTTGTTCTTGTTCTCCAATAACCACAGATCTCCACAACCTGTTGTCCTCTCGCTCCTCTTCAGCGGTGTACTCAGGAATTGATTCAGAATCCTCCTGGGAAGCATCCATAGTAACAGTCTGCTCTTCTGAAAAATAAAATTGTTTATATTACATCTTCCTGTAAAATCTCTAAATATTTTCTCCGTTACATAAATTTTAAATGGATGACTGAAACCAACTGGATTTTTACAGCACTATACTGGATCCGCATTGGTACAAATAAGAGCAGAATTTGATAATCTAACAGTCAGTAAATGAGAAGTTTCCATTTTTTTTAAACTTTTCATCATTATGAACATAAAAAGAACAACAATAATTATCACTATGCAGAATACTGCCACGGGATTTTTGCATCCAGTTAGTAAAACTATCAGCTGCTCGCTAGGTCTTTAAAAATCTTTGTGTTGCAGGTATGAGAACTATACTCAAAAGCAAAATAGGGAACTAAAAGTGAACACAGTGATGCTTCTTGACTAGAGAAGAATTACCACAGAGCTACAGCTTCTCAACTTTCTCCCAGTTTGTCTCAAATCTCTTCATATCTGGCACCAGCAAATATGAAGAACGCCCATCTTCCTCTGCTTCAGTCATGAGATAATGCTGACTCCTCCTATAAGCACAATATTTGCCTCCCCCACAGCCTTTCAGCTGAGGTTAAATACCAGTTCCTTCCCGGATGTGAAGTACAGAGCAGCCAAGCAATCTGTCCTGTTCATACTGGCACCCACGAGAGAACAGGTATATGTAGTCCACAGACACAATGATCACAATAAATAGACTGCATGGCTGACAAGAGGCTATGAAGACTCATAGCATAGCCTGTCTGCTGGATACTTTTAGTTTCAGAAAAGCTGTGACGTAATTAACAAAATCTAAATTTTCATTGCACCTTAAGGATATGGCTCGTAACAACAAATTTAACTGCATTCCAGTTTTTCAAACTCAATGGCTGGTTACAGAAAAAGTGACATGAAAAATGATTCTGTCCACAGCTGGAATAATTTAATTTCCTTCTTTAGTTATTGTTAAAACATACTGTTTTTTCTGTGGGGGAAAAAAAATACCCCTTTTTTGTACTACTATTCTTGCTGAAGCACCTTTGCCTTGTGGCTGAGTGCACATTATTAATTTATCCTCATAGTAAGGATTCTATATATTTTATGCATTATACATATTTGAAGTAAACAAAATCTACTGTTCTTTTAAAAATATTATTCTGGCTCTGCCATCATAAGGAAGAGCAGAATTCAATCATATGAGTCAATAAGCGACATAACAGTAAATAAAGATATAGCAAGATACATAATGATATACATGTGTGTACATAAGAAGCTAATCAGACATCTTACTTGAAAATACCAAAGAAATATGTAAGAGTTAAGAATAACCTGAACAGTTATTTCAATTGACAAGAAGCAGCAAAGAACACAATGATTCACAGAAATCCTCAAACATTTCTATGTGTTAGTTTATCTTTGGATACCTCTGATTAATATGATCATAGAATCACAGAATCATTTTAGTTTGGAAAAGACCTCTAAAATCATAAAGTCCAACCATTAACCTAGCACTGCCAAGTCCACCACTAAACCACATCCCTAAGCACCACATCTACACATCTTTTAAATACCTCTGGGGATGGTCACACCACCACTCCCCTGGGCAGCCTGTTCCAATGCCTAACAACCCTTTCAGTAAAGAAATTTTTCCTAATATCCAATCTAAACCTCCCCTCCTGCAACTTGAGTCCATTTGCTCTCGTCCTATCACCAGCCACCTGACAAAAGAGACCAGCACCCACCTCACTACAACCTCCTTTCAGGTAGTTGTAGGGAGTGATAAGGTCTCACCTCAGCCTCCTTTTCTCCATGCTAAACAACCCCAGTTCCCTCAGCTGCTCCTCAGAAGACTTGTGCTCCAGGCCCCTCACCAGCTTTGTTGCCCTTCTCTGGACACGCTCCAGCACCACAACGTCTTTCCTGGAGTGAGGGGCCCAAAACTGAACACAGTACTCAAGGTGTGGCTTCACCAGTGTCAAGTGCTTCTTGAACTACTCACACGAATGGAAGTATATGATCCTTAAAACACACCAGTTTATCATAAGAATTAAATAAGTTATCTTTATGAAATCAGGAATAAGATAGTATACTGTGTATATACCACATATATCTACACACATAGAACCTACAGGCACATACACACACGTACTGACTATTAATTTATAAAACTGATTTGTGCATTAAAACCTACCAATAATCCCGCCGAATTTGTTAGAAATACCAAGTTCCTCAAAACACAAAAAAACCCCATTGAACTTTTTTAAAAAATATATATATTAGGTTGAGCACACATTTGTTGTTACAGTAGGACTAATGAAGTCTGAATTTCTACTGCCACCTGTCTTTTATTTTCTGTCCCTAATACAAACTATTATTAGGGAATAATACTGGCAGAAGGTCTCCCTGTCTAAGGTAGATTCCCCCATGTGCAACAAAAGCTGAGTCTATCACTAATTCTTTTCTTTACCTAATTCCTGCCTGCTGGAATCTTGCAAGAAAGCAGTAATATTTCACCTCCTAACTATTTCACTGCCTAACCAGCCAATATGTTAAAAACATATTCAAGTTAAATTGTATTAATGGTGGCAACAGGGATGTAAGATCAAGAAATACATACACATGCATATATAATGTGACCACATAAGCCTTTTTTCCTTAGGGACTACAAATAAAAGGAGTTAGAGGAGATCTAAGGTTGGGAAGAAGAACAGACTGCAAAAGGTGATTTTTTTCAAGTATACTATTTCAAATTGGTTTAACAGTTGCTGCTCAGTAGATTATATATTGTGGAACTGAAGTATGTATTCATGCCTTCTCAGGGTACAATGCTCATGATGTTTAATAATATACTTAGCATTCAGTTTTGAAATATCACATATTCTGTGATATCGGGAACAAGCTTAGAGAATGCATAACCCCACTCCCTCCAAACCTAGATACCTTAATGCAAATTTGTATAATGTTAATTTTGTAAAGGTACCATGGAAACAATATGAAAACTACATGCATGCAGTCAAGTTATGCGAACTTTGACAGGCAATCACAGGGTGGTTCATTCCTTTAAGGATATAGGGTCCCCACAGGATGCTATTATGCAGCTCAGGTACTTTCAGAATAGATAGATGGGATTATCAGAACAGCCTAGGAAAACTGTCTAGTCAGCTGGTTCCTCGGAAGGTAGAAAGAGCATGGCTCTGAGAGAAAAACTTTAGGGAAAAGAGGCTGGGCTAGGTAACTGGCAGAATAACACTGAAATGGTATTTGGGGTTTTATAATTTTTTTTTTCTGGTGAAACTGCAAATGATGAAAAATGATTAAAAGAGATCCTGATAAAACTTATGATGCTGGAATTGGCCAAAATAATTATTTTTGGATAGAAATGGTGCTAGATTGCCTCTTCCTGACAAAGCAGCTATGCTTTACTGCCTGGAGTGTTGATTTTGTGGAGAAGTGTGCACCAGTGTGAAATTCAGAAAGCAACAGCTTCAGACAAAATAATGAACACTCTTACACTTTCCAAATAACGCTGATTTGGGGGGAGGCCTTCATCTATATGCATATATGGTTTTCAGAAATGCAATTTTTATGTCATCTAATGGAATAATCATAAAAAGCTCATTTAAAATACAAGAGCAGGTTCTGAAAGAGAATGTTTAAATGTAAGGTATTAGAGACAAAAAAACCCTATGAAACTGATGATCAACCAATCCCTAAACAAGTCAGGTGCTAGTTTAAGACAAGTACATTAGTATTTCTGCTTTCATCCATCTTCTTGCACATTGCAGTTGTTTAAAAGAATGACGAAGAAGAATCATCACAAGTAGGTTTCAGTATTTCTTGTATTACAGACCCATCAGTTTTCCAGCGATAAGGTGGACCCCTGAATCATGACAACAGTCTTGCTTTCTCAGTTGCCTTTTATAGTTCAGATGGACCTTTAGCACTCTGAGCATGACAAGCTAAAAATCACTGTTCTCTACAGTCTCAACAGCTACATCTCAGTATTTACTTCCCTGTGTTTGGCACAACAGTCTAGAAACACCGTTCTGTGGGAGATTGAGTGCTGCTAACAGCAGAGCACATAGTGGTTAAGAGTAGAGCGACAAAAGTACAAAGACAACAAAGGCTATTTACTATGCAAAGAAACCATTCTGCAGTAGTTCTTATGTCTATACTCTTAGCTATCAGATTCATGTACTATATAGCCTACTTATTGCTGGCTTATTTTGATAAATGTGATTTTTTGCCTTTTCTACTCTCTGTTCCTGGCTTATCTAAGTGGAGGACATTTTGTTGATTAAGTATGTCTAAAATAAAACTACACAACTGTAAAAATGTCAACAAAAACAAGCATCTTGACTTGTTTTTCATCTAGGAGTTCAGGGAAACTCATCCAACTTTAGCAATAGAACAAATTATCACATTTAGAATGCAGCAAAAAAAGCTGGGGAGAAATGCTTGCCATAAATACAACTGCCACCAAAATCACTGGAGTTGATTTTATTTACTCGAGGTCTTAAAGGCAAAATCTATTCCACTGCAGACAGAGATTTTTGCTCTCACACAGTGGTCACAACAGCCTAATACTGCAAGCATATGCAGCTCTGGTGT
>VYZV01019528.1:26820-48195 GCA_013401275.1 Pandion haliaetus
AGAAAAAGACAGTATTCTCTGCAGTAAGCCTGTAAAAATGTTTGAGCAGAATGAAGATCATAATCTCCTCTGTATAAGACCACGACTGAGTTTTCCATACCGTACCGTTACAGAAACAGTGACAATTATAATCTGAAAAAAGTGGTTTCCCACAAGCAAATAATTCAGAATTTTGAGAGCTGCCTAAAATTTTTGCAATGCCTGGGACAGAATTATCCTAAGTCATTACATTTCTAGGATTGCCTTAAGACTGCTTTTCTCCCTCTGGTGTCTTTATCTTTTTTTTTTTTAAAAAACATGTGTGTACTTGGAGCTGACATTGCTGCTTTCTCTAGAATCTCTTACAATTTCAAAACATAGATTTCAAATGTTTTTCTGCTTTCAGTGGGGCCACTATAGCTGAGTTAAACCAGAACTTTATATTATAGTCATGTTTGCAAGAATGGTACATTTCTAGGGGATTGAAAGATAAATGTGTTTCATATGCTTTTGTTTGAGTTTCTGCTGAAATACAGCTACTGCTACAGGCAATTTACTAAAAAAATACTCCTCACATAGGGATTACAACAGCATCAGAACTTGTACAAGAATCTCTAACGTTATTTTGATGGCAGTGTTTTTAATGTCAATAATCCATATTGTTCATGTCGGTATATTTGATTTGGGAAGCAAGATGTCTAAAATCTTTCAGGACTGCAGCAAGGCAGACAGTTAAAAATCAGTTCAAGCCCAGTTACCAAAAGCATTGCTGACACAAGGTTATCCGTTGTATTTTCAATCACATAAAAGATGGTATCACCTTTCAGAAATTTTTTAGTGAGATTAGATTTAGGGGTTTTTTTAACATCATATCAGGTTCTCATTTATTGTCAAATAAACAGCCAACAGGCTTTTCAAAGACAGAGTCTGATCTTGGACTTAAATCATATTTTTCTAGATCCCTTGTACTTTACTCAAACAGATTAGAAATTCCTTGCCACACATACATACTCTATGTTCAGTGAAAGTTTGTATTTTTTAAAAGCCATAGTTCATATTTGTTCAGTTGTAAATTAATAGGCAATACAGGCATCTTTCAAATCTGGTGGGTTCAGAAAGCCAGTCACAAAGCATGGCTTCTGTGACACTGCACCTCAACATATGGCTCCAGACTCCCCATCAGTGTGAGAATGAGCAAGATAAGGACAAGGTTTGTTTTCTACAGACATAGCATGCTCTTAAAATCCATCAGCAAATGGGAAGCTATGATGAGTAGCTCAACACCTTGCAAAGTAATTTCCACAGCTGTGCACAAGCTCTCAACAGATCTCAGCAGGAATTCTAGTAATGGAAGATGGATTCCAGAAACTTAAATTAAGTAACAACCTCCTCTTCCTTTCCCACAGACTACTTCACATACTTCCAAAATTCTGGCTTACAAAATTCCTTGCCTTCCATACAGGTGCAACTGATACCATGGATGATGTGGCTAAAAGTATTAAAAAAAACCACTTTTTTTTTTTCCTTCCCCCTTTTAATGAATGCTCTTTATTGAAGAAGTAAATTAACTTACTTTAGAAAGCTCCATTCTAATCAGGTATGATTTACTGGATTGATAAAAAAAAATCTTTCACTCAGAACAGAGGTCAAAGCCAAATAAGCTTTTTGTGTCCTAAATGACTTCTTTTATGTGGTACACAGACCAGTCATTTACAGATCAGCTGCACTGGGAATCAAGTTACTGCATATTTGCTTTGATAATTCAGGTCCACATACTTGTTCAGAAGTAGCTAGAAAACCCTGGTTTCTCAAAGGTGGATCAGAGACAGATACCAAATTCTCATTAAAGGAGGAGAGAGAGGCTGGAGGCTGAAATCCTTTCGTTGCTCCTTCTTGGTTCAGGCATTCTTACAACTCAATAATTAATCATCTTTAAATAATTCTTAGTGCCCTCTCAATCAGTATTGCTCAGAATAAAAACTATCCTTCCTGACTTTTCTAGGTACAGCAGCATTCTGCTATTTTGGAAAGAGCAGCTCTGAATATTCACAGCAATATGTCATAATCCCTATGGGCTGTGCTGCCTCGCCCTTGTGTCATCACCAGTTTTCCAAGTCGCTCTGCAGCTATTACATATAAAGAAGTTAATTTCTTTAGTCTAAACCAAACAATCTCTCCAATGGTTTGCTCTGAATGAACACCTACAACCTACAAAAGAAAGCAATATTAATCCAGTGGTGACCATCACATTTCTAAAGTGAATCCCCCCACTCCAACACACAACTTGCTCACCAGCCGGACTTTAAATTGTATACATTTTATAGGCTTCTGTATTAACCAATGTGAAAGTTTAATCTGAATTGGAGCCCACAACTTCCAAACACTTTTCCTAGATAAGTAAATCATGTTCTTCCATGCTGTTCCCTCTACACAGAAATACTTTTATAATTAAATTTTTGTGAAGTTTCAAAGCATGATTAGTAGTAAGAATGACACAGATGAAATCACCTCAGCTCGTACTAATACATGCTTGTTTTGGAAACCAAATGGGAGGAGAGGAGATGAAGTACAATGAAAAGGTTACTCAGAGACTAGACATCTGGCTTTTTTCGTATTCTCAAATTCCACACATTACGCAGGTACAACTTGGTCTTGGATGAAATAAAGTCCTGCTGATAGCCCACTGTCTCACTAGTTTGCAGTGAAAAATTGAACTCTTTTGAGGAAGAACGCATGAACTGTAAGATTTTAGGTACAAAAACAAGGTAAGGGAACTTAAGTTCCTCCATGAATTGCTTTTGCAGAACACAGGCAGCACAAAGTTCTTTTCCTTTGAACCCCTACCCTGTCCCCACCCTGTAGCACCACCCTTATGCAAGCACAGAGACGGGGAAAGGAGAAACAAGAACTTAAGGGACTGGACATGACAGTACAGGATTTTCCTTGGAAGGTATGAAAAAGCCTTTGGCGTTTATCCATTAATGCCTGTCCACTGACTCTCAGTGTGGCTCCATCTGAAAAGCGCCTTTATGATCAAGCAGGGTTAAGTGTTTTGCCAGGCCAAGGCCAGAGTACACAGTACCTGGTGTAAGCCCATCTCTGGCTCATCCACTGCTGGAGGCAACCTACTGATGGCTCTCACAGCATTTTGATTGCTCCACGTGGAGGATGTCTAACCTCTTTCGGACAAAATGAGAATGCTATTCTTCCATACTTGGAATCAATAAAAAGCTTAAAGGAAATCTTTAAGCACTCCACAAGTTGGAATTTACATCAAGAGTTGACACAAAGTGTTTTCTCTAATTGCTATATTCCTCTTCAGTTTACAATTCTGTGCTACAGAAATTTATATAAATTTGAAGCCAAAATATCTCATCAGATAGCTGACTTACAAGGGGTGTTTGCTATCATCCATCTCTGTAGCTATTCCAACATTCACCTCGCCTCTTATAAAAGAATAGCAAAACCCATTCTGTTATCATGATTACACTTGACACATTATTCTAATTCTAGAACAGAAACTGTTTTGCATTTATAGCCAATTAAAATGTCTTTCTCTTTCTTTCATATATTATATGTGTGTGCTCCAAGCTTGTGTCTTGTAACTGGTGTTCCATTTCATTCAGAAAAAGCTAGAGATTAGAAATTTGCATGCCCTTGCTATAATAATATGTTTTAAAATAACAACAAGAATCTACTTTCTGAAATCATTACTCTTTCCTGGAGTGCTCAGAAAAGACAGAACATAGTCATTCTGTCCTTTGTTTTAACTAGAGGATGGTTCTTCTGGTTATAGATGCAACTCCATAAACTATGTTATAACTGAGATGTGTTATTTCAGGGATCTTTAATGCTAATGGACTAAGAGCAAATCCTAGTGCGCATGTGTTTACGTTTTGATGCTTAACATCCAAGTAAGATGGTAGAAATGTTCTACAAGCAAAGTCAGAGAACTGTTGGACATACTTCAGTATCAACTGTGCCTCTAGCCAAAAGGAGATGCTATAGGAAATAGTGTTAAGTACATAAAGTTGAAAAATAAAACCTGAAAAAAATATGGGCTTTAGTCCAGAAAAAGTTTGATGACAATACTCAGAAAGAAAGAGAAAGAAGCCAGGAACATTGGTCCCAGAAAACCCAACTGGATTGTGCACTAAGAGAAGAAACCCATTAGCAAATACACCCACTAAAAATAATCCCCCAAATTACTTCCTAAAACCAGTCCTTTGCTACAAAACTTCCAGACAATAACCAAAAATTTCTACCGTTGCTTATTCAGAGATAAAGGAGAATGCAGTGTGAATTTTTTGGGTTCAGCAGCATTAATGATCCCTAAACTGTAGCAGAGTATGCACCAAATCAAAGTGACATACACTGTGCAGGATTCAGTCAATATCAGTCAGAGCCTATGCTTCAACTACATCCACGTACCAAGAAAATAAGCATACTGGAAGGAATCCACTCCAGGATATCTGAGACTAGAAAAAAGTCATTACTTTTACTCACAGCTGTGTAAAATAATCATACTGTATACAGGTCACTTGTAAAAAAAGGATTAATTTTATAACCTCCCAAGAGCTGCGTTTAGCAACCATATGTTAGTATACTAAATTAACTGTGTTTCTATTGCTATGTATTTGGTAGCTCTTAATCACAAATTAGTTCAGGAAAAATCTACAGACTGAGCACTGGAATTTATGCGTAGCATGAGACTTTTATTCCCATCTCTGGCTGCAAACAAAAACCAAAATTATCGGTGGTGCTTTGAGCCAGCTTTATTAATCAAACATCTGTGCAAATGTTAACTAATCATTGTCATACTGCTGCACAGCAGATAAATACATACTGATATTCCCATTTTACAGAAAACATGTCACTTACTTTCTTGACAACCACAGAATAAACCACTGCAAAAAATCAGTAAAAGTCATAACTTCCTAGTTTTTCACACTTCACTCTTCAGATTTAAAGCTTCTTTTACTGATTATAGTGTTACTTGATTTTTCCTATGTGCTGATTTTTCACTCCATTTTCAGCATTAAAATTGGATGAAAAAGCTAGGCATGTCTGTTAACAGGTAATATTATTTCTGTAGGAAAAGCCTGTATTCTAGCCAGATTGAAATTGTTTGCATTTCAGTATGTTAACTGAAAACATGTTAAAATTCTCACTTTGGGTCACTGAATAATTTTTTTAACCATTCTTTATGAACATATTTCCTAGTCTCCAATCAACTTTGGTGTTTAGTATCTATTTACCTAGCCACTTTGTTCTTTTTTTCCTCTTCCTAAATCTATACTGTAAGCCTCAATTTTTTCCAGGTAGCCACTCACAGCTGTCCTGACTTCTCTTATCAGTTTAAGACTGTTAAAAAATAACACCTGCTATTCTTAAGCACATGCCACTGCTTTCACTGCTGCTAGGCACCCACAGGCTATCTGTCCTGACTCCTTGCCAGCTCCCTCCCTGTGTCACGACGCAAAAGCAGGCAAAGCCAGGGAGGGATGCAGGCAGCCATGGAGGGACAAATGTAAGTAAATAGATTTGTGACAATGGGATTCACTAGGCTATTTCAGCAACCTTATGCATGTGCCTGTGGTTGAGGAAAGCTTATGGGAGGAATCCAGGGCTCCAGGCTTCTTCAATTATCTGTGACTTCCAGCCACATGAAATAAAAGGCCACATCAATATAGAATGAGGGAAAGTGAATTTAAGTGCCAAACCTAGATGTCTTGTTGAAATGGGGTCTTAGGAATGCAAGCCAGGCTGATGCTGCCTGCAGCAGATCCCAGAGTCCCCAGAAGTCTCTTCCTAGAGGTTTGTCACCAGCAGGTCATAGGATGTAACAGGAAAGACAGTGCAACCCAATGAACAACTATTTAATACCTTTTCTTGTCCTTTCTGCATCCCCAAGCATTATTAACTGTGCACCATTCAAACACTGCTGTAGAGACCTGACAGTCAGTCCTTTCTGGTGCTTTTCAGAGCTGCTAATCACCCGAGTATTGGGCATTTCCAAACATTACTTAACACACCTTGGACAACAGCTTTATGAGTTAACAATAAGGAATTATTCACTGTTACAGAAGACAAACAGAGAAATTCACTTTGAGAGTGTCCATTAATTGTGAGTTCCTCATATGTGATGCCTAATAACCTTTGGGGTTTTTTTTCTGAATATGTTGCATTTTATAACATCTTTTATATGCCACTATTGATCCTCATGTCTGGCTGCCACTGAAAAAGACCAATATAGTCAGACCCCAGTGGCTTCACTTTGGCATCCAGAAAAAGAACAAATCAGACAGCGGTCAGAGGAGAGGATACATGCGATTCAGTCAACTGCTGACTCCTAGTGACCAGCCCCATACCATGTAACAACTTCACTGCATGGACACAAGACAGAAGACAATTCTTTAGGGCAGTGTTATCTGACTGTACCCATGAAACAGCGGTGTCTTCAACTATGCCTCTGACAGTGGAGTGTAGAACCTGCTAGACATTTCCTAGTATTACCATTTTAATAATATTCTCTTAACTCAATATTTTATGTGCAAAAGCAGGTAGGGAATAACAAAGTCTAAGTTAGAAATAACATGCCACTTGACATCTATTGCTCTGCTTTGGCATTGCATTCACATACCACCACATGGTCTTGCCTTCAGAGCAGGGGCTCTCCTCTGTTAGGTGCCTAGCTCAACACTGCTTAATCTTTACTGAGCCAGTGGAAAATTACCAGAATTAACAACACAAAGTAGAGAACCCTGTGTGATGGGTGCTCCTCCATCAATGTTGGAAGATCACAAGGTCAGGCATCAAGCTATGTAGGTTCAGAGCAGTATTAGCACTTAGAAGGCTTGTTTAAACTTACCTGATCTCTCTGCTCTTAAGAAATGTTAATATTCTACAAATAACATCTAAATGATCTGTTAATCAGCAGCCACTGTTGAACAAACACTACAAATGCATTGTAACAAGGCAATGCCAGCAGAGAAAGCAGAAGTTTAATCAATCTGATGTAAAAGGACCTTAAGTACAACCTGAAAATACATTCTGTTTGAAAATTGTGTTTCTAAAAATTTATTAAAATGCCAGGCCTAATCACGGATCTGGGACCCGATTCCCACCTTCCACTTTCATTGAGCAATTAATTATTCCCTGAGAAAACTCAGTTTTAGGTTTTCCTCACTTTAAAACCAGTTTTCCTTCCAGCATGTGCGGTTCACAGTGACCATTTTCCTGCCATAATGTGCTGTCAAGACCATTCATCAGAATACCTGCGGCTCCAACTGACAGAATTGGCACATGAACAGCATTTGGAAAAAGCAGCGTGCACCTTATACCCAGTGCAGCCATCTGCACTTTCAGGATGCTAGTATGCTAATGCTTTTAGAGTAGTTAATGGGGGTAGAGGCTGCAGGATCAGAAGCAGAAAATCTTTAGGAAGTTTTACATTGTACACCATACTGAGATTCTCCAGTGGAGCTATGAGAACTCCCTTCTGTAGTTGTATGTTTGAGTTACGGCCTAGCTGTGCTGCAATTAAGAGTTGAAGACGATGCACCGTCCTTTAAGAAGACGATGCACTTGCCCCCACCACCACCTATTACTCGATAGCTTCACTACACAAGCCTGATCACTTTGTATAAACGATGCAGGCTTTGCTAAGGACTATGCCCTTGAAGAGGGAACTGAGGGAACATCCTGCCCCAGAAGGCCCCAAAGGCTGGACAATTGCCAAAGAAGCATGAAGGGGAGAAAGGTAAAGGTGGTGGGGGAGATTGTGACCTCCGACTCAATTCCAGGCTGGAAGAACTTGCCCCCACCACCACCTGCAAGTTGCATGCGTGCTAATTTACATAGCAAGCCAGGGTAATTTAAATGTAACTGGCCAATAGTGGATGAGAGGGTGACTACTAACCAAAGAATGTCAATTTCGCCATGTTTTTACTAATCATGTAGCAGAATAAATACGTTTTGGTTCTTCGGTATGGGGTGCCAGCTTTGTGGAGTCACCACCTAGCACCCATCTCTGTGCAGACATGAAATAAACAAACATCTTGGCTCTATGTGTAAGATTGGCTTACTGCCCACTAGGTACTGAACCCCAATTGTGGGACAACACTTCCCAGTATTATTACAGTCTGCACCTTATCAAGCACATTTCCTTCCAAATGAAGACATGCTGAAATGCCTCAGACTGCTCTTAACCATTAGTAATGGCCACTAGTTCTGCAACTGAGCTAACTTCTGAACTTCAGTGGCTATTTCCTGTTTTCTACTTGGGTTTTCAGTAATACCATCAACTTTTCGCATTGCTTAATGAATTTGTTTCTCTTCGTGTATGAATGGTGACATAATGATGATAGTTATTACCATACTATACTAGCTGGAATCAAATGTTTTAACAAAGCATCTTACAACAGGTGAATTCTGTCTTGCTTACATGATAAAAGGTGTTAAGGGATGATTTTCAGAGCTGCTAATCATAACAACTCACTTTACACCAAGATGTAAAGATTCATTGATCTGTTCATTAAAGCATTAGGATTCTTCTAGCACCCCTTTGACTTCAAGTTCAGCCTTTGCACAATTTATAATATGCTGATAGACAGGAAAAGACACATGGCAAACTTTTTTTCTACTGTATGACTTCTATCTTTTCCTCCCCTCATAATGCTTTTTTTTAGGTCCTATTTATGACTTAATTCCTCATCATCCTCCAACAACTTCTATTCCTTCAATACCTTAAATCTTGTGAATTTGTTTATTTTCTTTCTTCTCATTTCTGTGCCACTGTACTGCCAACTTTCCAGCTTTTCATCTTCTCCTACGATTTTACAGCTTACAATGTTCAATGTTATTATAATTTAGATTCCTCTCTTACCTACTGCAGCAAACCTACAAACAACTAACAGCTACATTTTCCCTATCTTGGCTATGACTGAGCTAAAGAAAAGGCTCTAAAAAGACATCAGTGTTAAACTTCAGTCTCTCTTAAAGTTGCAGTTGTCAGATTTATTAAACAGCAGGGGAATGTAAGTGACAATGCAGAACGTGGAGTGGGAATTTTAACTGGCAGATTAAAATGGAAATACCCTAATGGGTCTAAATTGGTAACCAAAGAGTTCCCATCCATATTGGGTGATTTGCAACTTGGGAAAACTACAGGAAAAGCCCAACCATGAGCCAGAGGAGACACCTAATCAAGGCACATAAGCTCTACTGAAGCAGTAAAACTGGCACCAAACAAGGGAGTCCTGCAGCCTGCTTGCACTGGCAGGAGGCATTCAGAGCAGGAAAGATTGCCAGACCCTGCAATAGGCAGGTCTAAAAAGGCATGTGCAAAGGGAGACAGGAACTCTGTCACTGAGTTGGAAGGGCCACAGAAACAGTAGGAAGATAAAAACCAACCTAAGTGTGGAAGAGATGATAATGTCAGACATAGTCAAAATGCTGCGAAAGAGCTAGAGCAACGGGAAATGCCAGACTGAAGAAGTAATGTTCAGGAAAGAGGTAAGAAAACAGCACTCCTCCTTCCCCCACATGGCACATCTCACACATTATAGCTTGGGAAATACAAGGGCAAGGTTAGCTATACGCTCTACTGCTTTAGACAAGCAGGCAAAGGTGTATCTTGCTGAGCTGCTGTCCATCAGACAGCTTTTTGGAGTTTGCTGCCAGTGTTTTCTGCTAAGGAGAGTGATCTTGTTCTTGTAGGACAGTCAGCTTTCATCTCATAGCCTGAAATAAGGAAGCCTGATCTGCTGCTGCCTATTTTTCACAGCTGCAATGCCTATAGAAAAGACCGCAATCTACAGGTTACACTAAGAACTAATATCTGAAATGAGTTAATTCATAAAATCCCGTAACAGCTAAGCCATTTCCTTCAATGTCCAAAGGAAAAACAAGTAAATAAACTAAGAAATCCATCAAGCATCTGGACAGTCACTCCCATCCTCTTCTCTGCCTCGGTCTCATTTGTTGTTGCAGTAGCACCATATTTTTCTGAGTATTTGTATAGGGTCTCATAAGAAGTGTCTCCAGTCCTGAAGACACTACAGTGATAAAAACAGCTTTATCAATATTCACGTGCTGACAAAATCATATACTCACCTATACATTATTTCTTGGTAAGTTCAAGAGCTACAACTTTTGTTTTAACAAAGACCGTGGCTTAAAGATTTATTTTTTTTCCTCTGCCTTTTCCTACAGATATATTACAAGCTGTTAAATAACACTGCTCTCCCATTAACTGCTGAACACTACAGAGATGCCACAAAATGACCACAGACTGCTTGTAGCAGCATCTAAGTTTTTAAAGTAGTGGACTTACGCAAAAGCTGGACTTGCCTCTAACTACACAAATTTTCTATAGTATTGTCCAGATTTATGCAGGGCCAAATAACAGCCAGACTCAAAGACAGAAATAAAAAGGCTATTTTAGACCTTAGTACTCCTCTGCCCCACAAGAGACAGCAGTGGAGAGCATGGGTGAGAGTACTGGGAGGAACACAGCAGCCCTGGAAAAAAAGTGTTTTGCAGGGTAAGGACTGGTGCGTGCTGCTCCCTCGACCCCAACCCCCACAGTTGCCTTAATGCCTCCTGACAGTGCTTCTAGCGCTGCATGCTTCCTCCCTTTCTCAACACAGCTCTGCTTCCCAAGAGTATTAATAAAGTCCAGAAATGACATCTCTGCCTACCCCCACTTACATAGAATGATTCTGGCTAAATTACACCTACCGAGCCTGCGTAAATTTCCTTTCAGTGTTGCTCTAAGTAGCTGATACTTAGACATTATATACATTTTCAATGACTCCTGTATATCACTATCATTTGTTTGCTTACCACACTTAAAACTGAAGATTTTTTTCATTCCTTCATCACAGACAGAAAAGCAAACACCTGAATGGAGACAAATCAAGCTCCTATAATTAAACAAAAATACTTGCAATACAACCCGACTTCTGCAGTAATTTTTCAGTCCTCTTACCACTGAGATTATTGCTGCATCCTTGATCCATTAACCTTCAAAAGATTACATATTCTGTTCACTGCAACACTTTAAAAACACATTACAAAAAATTCAAAAAAAATCACATGCTTCAGTTGATAGCAAAAAACCTGAAAACAGTACCATTGTGCTCTAGTCTACAATAAGAGCTATCACAAACAATCACTAAGCCGGTAATTAAGCAGTCTTAAAAAGGAAGTTAACCACCGACAATGCCCATCGTTCACTCCCTTTTGTCCCACTGTACCCTCAGAACTAGGCAAACAAGCCAAAAATAATCTAACGTACTAGGTGACTGCAACGAAGTTTTGTTTCCTCATTACAAATACCGTGCCTGCGCTCAGACAAAAGAAATCCCTCTGAATTGATGTAAGCTCCTCTCAAAGAGCTGCCGCAGAATTAAAATACAGCTGCCCGGTTTTCAGCAATGAGGTCCTGGGTGCTTTGCATCATGCTGACAAACATTTCCCCTTTCTAAGTAACTGCAACAACAGAGCCGTTAATCAGAAAACCTTCTGCATATCAGCCTCACTTACCTTCTAAAGACTTGAAGAGGCCCTTCTACTGGGAGAATAATAAAGATGCTTTAGTGCTGCACTTCAGCATCCCTTTTTATATAGCAGTTTACTAGGAATACTGATCTTCCACCATTTTCTTGTCACGTGGCTAGTGGTGCTGCTAAATAAGGGTGATCACCTGCCTTCTAATAGCCGAGTGCCTGCACCAGCAGCTACTGGGCTTTGGTTAAAGGAGCCCTCAAACGAGCACACAGCTGTGCTTTGGTCGTGAAATTTGTTTTTGTTTTTGTTTTTTTGTTACATTCCCTGGGGACCTTTGTTAGCACATCATCAAACTTTGATACGGCCAGTCAGCTGGCAGTAGTGAAAAGCTCCCCGCCGCTTCATTTCAGAACGCTTGTGATGAGAGAGACTGCATGACAAAAGTTCTTATGGATTCAACCCACCTCAGCCCTCATTTCTGTTTGCACCGCTGGTTATGGACCACATGCATATTCAAACACAATTTACATAATTTGTTTGGTTTACAATTCAGCTATGGGAATGCAGATGCAAATTTAAAAAAAAAAAAAAAACAACAACCAACCACCAGTTCAGAAGGCAGGTGAACTCTGGAAACACAAATTGTATGAGCACCAAGAAGCAATGATCACGGACTGTGCTCTTGACTGTGTTTCTTAGGGGTGTACTTGAAGGAAGGACATTACTTCCCATGCACTGCAGTCCCACAGTCTCCTTTTACAAAAGCCTGTTGGGGGTACGGTCCCTAGAAACTCCAGGTTTCTTTCCAAATGCAAAACAGCTTTCAATCCCATTCCCTTGCAGTTCTGTGGGGATAAAACAGCAAGGCAACAGGCCCTAGGACAGCCTAACCTTCAGCTAGTTTCCCCTCCCTTCACACTGCACAACTCCTCCTTGGAAGATGACTTACGGGAGAACTGGAGTTGCTTTCCAATCAAATTGCTAGTCCATAAGCACTCAAAACCAAACAAAAGCCTAATGTCATTTCAGTTTGTCAGTACAGCTCCAAGCACACCTGCAGCACAGTGTAAATAAAAATTCAGTGGCTCCCACCTTGTTCTTTATGTTATTAGTAATCCTACAGGGAAAGTTCTCATCATCTGCTGCAGATCTCCTGAGAAATCAGTCCCCAGCTGCTACTTTAAAGAACAAAAGACCAATACCAAGCATTTAAAAAAATTTAAAAATCATCACCAATATGAAAATACATTTCTAAAGAGGACAGTGATGCAGACATGTGATCTTCAATGCTTCTGTCAGCTAGCTCTACATAAAATTTCCAACGATGGGGATATTTTTAGCACTTTTTCAACTGGACAATCTTTAATCCATTTGAAATCAAAAGTCCAGACATCCAGAAGCTCTATCCAGGAAATAGAGCTATGAAGTATTTATGCACAATATAAGTTTTTAGTAGCATGATTATGATGAAGCCATGAAATTAATAACGTGGCAGAAGCTATGGCATTGATCTTCCATGCTCTGAATCACACAGAACATCTGAGATTTTAGGATGCTCTGCTGGGACCCATTAAGCTCACTGGGGCTCACTGGCAAAGTCAGGTCTGCGTCAACAGGGCTAAGTTTCAAAACTCATTAATGCTTTAGGCTGAAATCTCCTGTCATTGATCATATTGATGGGAATAAATTATATAGTGAATTAGCTCAGAAAACTGTGGGGTTTTGAGTAGTGGAGGAGTTTTTCATGTGACCACTAAACTGTACTGACATAGTCCAGTTCTTACTGCTTTAAGAATGTGTCCTATCAGCCAAATCCCACAATTTAAGTAAAATTTCAGGACCACTAGTGAATAATAGCAAGTAGGGTTTTTTTCCTTTTAAAATTGTTTTTCAGTCACTGAAGTGTTGTTCTCTTCTTATTAAAAGGTTTTTACAAAGTACATGGTATTTGGCATGTAAATATTAATGCTGTTTTTACAAAAATGGGATCATCACCATATTGGTTGCTGATACTGTTTAACAGCTGGCTCTGCAATGGAAAACTGGGTTTTTAGTTTTAATTAATTTTCAACCTCCAGATGGTGATGGAAAATACTGTATCACCCCAAAACTGGTAACAAAAAAGATGGTTGTCAGGACTTCATAGGCCAAATCAAGTAGAGGGCAAGAAATGCTGTCACTGAAGCCCGTGCACAAACAGCATAATGTTGTTACTTCCATCAATAAAAAAGGTTAGCAGTGAGAATCACTGACATTAAAATAGATTATTACTAAATTAAAAAAAAAATTAATGAATTCACAGCTATGTTGTTGGAAAGTTCCCTGCTCTGAATCTGTCCCAGGGATTCTTCTATTTTCACAGAAGCAATGTCTTCACAAAAGCTAACATATAACATAGAGCTTCCAACACATAATTTATATTAGTATAATGATTATAATGGTATGATACATAATAATGTAAAATACATTAATTATATATTTTCCCATCCTAAACTCTGATGAACATCAAAATCTCAAGTTCTGAGCCAACAATCTTAAGGAGTTCTTGGTCATGCCAATCTAAACATTTTGTTTAGTTTCAATTTGATTTTTTACTTTTGTTACGAGGCATAAACTTTCATTTACATGGACCTTCCTACAAGCAACCTTCTCAGTTGTTGCTCTTTTCCTTACATGTTTATTTTTAACCTTTAAAGTGTGCTCCTTGTGTTTAGTCAATTGTCACACTTTGTGCTGCCAAGTGGGAGACCTGAGTTCAATTCCCATTTGTCCTGGTTTTGGCTGGGATAGAGCAAATTTTTTCTAGTAGCTGGTATAGTGTTATGGTTTGGATTTAGTATGAGAGTAATGTTGCTAACATGTTGATATTTGTAGTGTTTGTACTAAGTCAAGGATTTTCCAGCTTCTCATGCCCAGCCAGCAAGAAGGCTGGAGGGGCACAAGAAGTTGGGAGGCGACACAGCCAGGGCTGCTGACCCAAACTGGCCAACAGGATATTCCATACCATGGGATGTTATGTCTAGTATATAAACTGAGGGAGTAGGGCTGGGGTGGGATCACTGCTTGGGAACTAACTGGGCATCTATTGGCAGGTGGTGAGCAATTGCATTGCGCATCACTTGTTTAGTATATTTCATTCCTTTTATCATTATTATTGTCATTTTGTTATCATTATTAGTTTCTTCCTTTCTGTTCTATTAAACTGTTCTTATCTCAGCCCATGAGTTTTACCTTTTTTTTCCCCGATTCTCCTCCCCATCTCACTGTGGGGGTGGGGATGGAGGGGAGTGAGTGAGGGCTATGTGGTACTTAGTTGCTGGCTGAGTCTTGTACTTCAGCAGGAGCTGGAAGCACCAATGAAGCAGCATGCCTGTCCCCAGAGTGCCTTGAATTGCTTTCCAGCAAATCTGGCCAATTAATAACCAATCTTGACAAGAGTGAAAGATGACAGCCCCACAGGTATGCAAGGAAAAAAGGAAACAGAGGCATCCAAAGGAAAGTAAAGGTTACTTTGCAGAATGCAGCCCCTTAAACTTACAACAGATTTTCAGTCCTTTAGGCTTCCTATATATAGCAGCTTGCTTCACCTATTAAAACAAGAAGCAAACCTGGGCTCCCTAATTCATTGCCTTATCCTAGCTTTGGGGGTGATACAACAGACATTTTGAGAAAATACTAGGTGAAACCCTTGGTCCACTGGAGTCAATGAGAATTTTTTCCCTGGTTCCATTCTGTCAGTATTTCAGTTCAGTACTGGACATTGATATTTGACTTGAATCATTAATGGCTTTGAGATAAATGATGTGCATTTAGTTAAATCACAGAGATAGCAGAGTAGTCTCAGAACTCTTATTAATCTTGAAATTGTCACAGATTTTTCATTCATTATATTTCATTATCTTTATTCACTGTCAACCACAGGTAATATGATGAAAACAGGCTCGTCTATTAAAAATTTACTGGATTGCTTACAGTACTGTGCAATTTTAATAGCCAGCAGGACAGCAATGGTCACAGAGAGGCACTTCGGACAGAGGCAGTGGGAGAACTGTCTTTTCCAAAAAGTCACTATACAAGTGAGCAAACCCTACTGATTCCTGCTTCTTTGAGAACGTGCTATCAAAAAGATAAATGAAGCTTTCTTTTGTGGAAGCCTTATTCCAGTGGGTTAAATAAATCTTGGCAATTGTTCAAAGGAAATTGTCTTCTGCTCAGTTTTGCCACCAGTTTTCCAAGCTCACCCCCAAACCTTCCAAACATCAGTGTCCTTATCTCTACTGCTCTCACTACTTCTTATTCCTCAAGTTAATATGTGATTTCATAGTATTTCCCTCAGCTCTTTATACTCTTCCTACTAAGGAAAGGGATAATCCTCCTCCGGCACACCTCGTCCCCCTCCTTCTTCACTGACCTTGGTGTCTGCATAGAGGTTTCTCTCATATTCCAATCTCCTCTCCCACTGCAGGTTTTCCATTCTAAATACATTATCCCAGAGGTGCTGCCACTCTTGCTGACAGGCTCAGCCTCGGCCAGAGGTGGGTCCAACTTGGAGCTGGGGGAGCTTCCAACAGCTTCTCACAGGAGCCACCCCTGCAGTCCCTCCCCCACTACCAAAACCTCACCACACAAACCCAAAACAACTTTTTATAAGGCCAAAGAAACCTCTAGGGTTTATTATTTCTTGTGTTTGTATATTACTGAGACGTCTTTTCTTCAGTGTTCTAATGCTAGCAAACATCCTCATAGTTCTCTTCCTGCTGCTGCTTTTTCTTGCAGAAGAAAAACAGTACAGGAGGGAATTTTGCCACCAGTCACAGACTTTCTTAAAACCCACCTCAATACCCTGGAGAGTTGTTATGCTTGACATTGGGATAAAGGGGACAGCAACCAGCAGACATCAAGATTTAATCCACTTCTTCATTCTCCTTTATCTTTACACTTTCTGTTTCAAAATTTTAATTCTCTCTTCCATAAAACACTCAATTTTCTTAGACAAAGTGACAGACACTTTCTGGATGACAGCAGAAAATAATGCAAACTGCATCCTTTACTGACCCTTATTCCACTACTAAAGGAACTTACTTCAGCACAGTGTGCAAGCATGAACTTCAGTTTTTCTAAAGAGGGACATGTGAATATATTGTAGATTCAGAAAGGGGCTCAGAAGGCAGTTACTGAGTAAATGCCTACATAAACTTTGGATTACCAATTCAACTGCCCATTGGCTAGGATGTCCCTATCACCCTTTGCAGTACAAGTGAGTTTCTTCATTCTCCAGAGATCACAGAAACATAGAATGGTTTGGGTTGGAAGGGACCTTAAAGAGTATCTTGTTCCAACCCCCCTGCCATGGGCAGGGACACCTTCCACTAGACCAGGTTGCTCAAAGCCCCATCCAGCCTGGCCTTGAACACTTCCAGAGATGGGGCATCCACAACTTCCCTGGGCAACTTGCCTCACCACCCTCATAGTGAAGAATTTCTTCCTAACATCTAATCTGAATCTATACTCTTTCAGTTTAAAGCCATTGCTCCTTGTCCTATCACTACATGCCCTTGTAAAAAGTCCCTCTCCAGCTTTCTTGTAGGCCCCCTTTAGATACTGGAAGGCTGCTGACTGCTCTAAGGTTTCCCTGGCGCCTTCTCTTCTCCAGGCTGAACAACGCCAACTATCCCAGCCTGTCCTAATAGGAGAGGTGCACCAGCCCTCTGATCATCTTCGCAGCCTGTCTTAAGTTGGAGGCCCCAGAGCTGAACACAGTACTCCAGGTGGGGTCTCACGAGAGCAGAGCAGAGAGGGAGAATCATCTCCCTCGGCCTCCTGGTCTCCCTTCTTTTCATGCAGCCCAGGATACGATTGGCTTTCTGGGCTGCAAGCACACATTGCTGGGTCATGTTGAGCTTCTCGTCAACCAACGCCCCCAAGTCCTTCTCCTCAGGGCTGCTCTCAATCCATTCTCCGCCCAGCCTGTATCTGTGCTTGGGATTGCCCTGAACTGTGTGCAGGACCTTGCACTTGGCCTTGTTGAACTTCATGAGGTTCACACAGGCCCACCTCTCAAGCCCGTCAAGGTCCCCCTTGGATGGCATCGCTTCCCTCCAGTGTGTTGACCGCACCACCCAGCTTGGTGTCATCAGCAAACTTGCTGAGGGTGCACTCAATCCCGCTGTCCATGTCGCCAACAAAGATGTTAAACAGTGCTGGTCCCAACAGTGACCCCTGAGGAATGCCAGTCGTCACTGCTCTCCACTTGGACATCAACCCATTGACCACAACTCTTTGAGTGCGACCATCCAGCCAATTCCTTATCCACCAGGTGGTCCATCTGTCAAATCCATGTCTCTCCAATTTAGAGACAAGGATGTCATGCGGGACAGTGTCAAATGCTTTGCAGTAGTCCAGGTAGATGACATCAGCTGCTCTTCCCTTATCCACCAATGCTGTAGCCACACTGTAGTAGGCCACCAAATTTGTCAGACACTATTTGCCCTTAGTGAAGCCATGATGGCTGTCACCAGTTATCTCCTTATTTTCCATGTGCCTGAGCACATTTTCCACGAGGGTCTGCTCCATGATCTTGCCAGGCACAGAGGTGACACTGACTGGCCTGTAGTTCCCCAGGACTTCCTTTTTTCCCTTTTTAAAAATGGGGATTATGTTTCCCCTTTTCCAGTCAGTGGGAACTTCCCCAGACTGCCACAACTTCTTGAGTATGATGGATAGTGGCTTAGCAACTTCATCTGCCAGTTCCCTCAGGAACTGTGGATGCATCTCATCAGGTCCCATGGACTTGTGCACCTTCAGATTCCTCAGATGGTCTCAAACCTGATCTCCTACAGTGGGTGGTTCTTCATTCTCCCAGTCCCTGCTTTTGCATTCTGTGACTTGGGTGGTGTGGCTGGAGCACTTGCCTGTGAAGACTGAGGTAAAAAAGTCAGAGTACCTCAGCCTTCTCCCTGTCCTGGCTAACCAGGTCTCCTGTTTTCTTCCAGAGAGGGCCCACATTTTTCCTACTCTTTCTTTTCCCACTGACGTACCTATAGAAGCTTGTGTTTGCACCATACATAAAAATATGAAGGTGAAGTACATACCTAAAAATAAGGAACCTAATTTCTATACCTTGCCAAGTGGTATATGAAACAACCACCAGCAGGCCACAAGGAAGGCTTCTATGTGGGAAGCAAAGACTGCACTACAGAAAGCCCCAGATTCAGGAGCCACTTCTAAAAATCACTATCACAGAGATGGGTGTTACAGGTTCAGAACGCAAACTTAACTGCATAAAGCAAAAGTATTTGACAAAACAAAAAAATGAGCAGAGAACGTAATCCATGCTCAGGGCACAGCTATCCAGCCAGACCTTCAGATTAAGGGCGCTTAATCTTCTGATATTAGGCAGAAGTCAAGCATAAGCTAGGAAATAGACTATTCAGTGAAGGCAAGAGCCACATTTAGTGAAGACCCCGAGAACCTTCCCTGAGTAAAAATGACGGCCTATCAGAAGTACAAGAATTCAGGCAGCAGGACGCTTCTGAGAGCTGAGTATCAGTTACTTAGATTTTGGTTCTGTTCTACCAAAGCCTACTTCAACGATGTAAATCTTTGGTGCGCTCAGAGCCTGATAACTAGGCACCATCAGGCCATCCAGAAACTCTATTGCAATAAGAACAAGAGAAATGCCTTAGTTTCTTCTCTTATACGATGACACCAGTGTTTCTGTGCTAAACTCCCATAGGCTGGCAGTTCTGCTGTATCACATAGTTTTAAACTTTGTTGGCCAAGAAAGGCAGTTAATTTCAGACTTAAAAGCTGCACACTGAATATGTTTTAAGAAGGAACTTGTGTTTTCACAACTGTCAATGAAACACATTAGAAAGCATTCTAATTACACACTTCTACCATATCAGTTGCTGGTTTTTCAGCTGTTTATGTAAGAGGTTTAATGAAATTGACATATAATCTAGAAATAATTATTCCCATATGTGTTTTATCCCTTCTACCATAATATTTTTTGTGTGTTTGCTTTGGTTTCAAAGGAGTCAAGGCCTCTGTGATCATGCTGTGGGCACGCACAGGGACACCTGCATGTGTCTCTGTTATCCCCTAAAAAGTCTGAAGTCATTATCTAACTGACCAAAGACATAAGCTTATTACAAGTTTATTGAATGTCAGCTACCAAGCACATGGGAAACTGAGAGGAAAGCAGCACCGTAAAAGCAATCTCTATTACATATGAAATCCTTGTATAATATTTTTAATAACATTAATGGTGGAAAAAACTTCCATTAGATTTCCCACCTTATCACAATAAATCCTAACAGCAAAACATAAACCCAAAGGAAAGTAGATAATCCTGGTTCCATGCTTCCATAAATAATTGTTAATGCAGATGCTGAATAACTTCCTTGCTTTACTTTACTTCTCTGGGCTTCAGCATCACTAGTGCTAAGGACAAAAACAGCCATTGCTATCCACTGCAAAGGCATTTGGTATTAAACAAGTATTAACCAACTTCTGAGTCAGATAAGAAAACAGCCTATAGTGGAAACTATAGTGACTATATATTCTGTACCAAGAACTACTGTATCCTTTCTTTGCAGGATGCACCGTATTTCATCATGCATTTCAGTTTCCACTGAAAACACTCTTACATTAACATGGTCCAGTTTTGGACTTTAGTGTGGGAATCAGTCTAAAGAGAATATACTAAGCTCTAAGAATAATGAATGTGCTACATCTGAAACACCAATACAAACTACTATTGGGTACAAGACTCAAGTTTTTACTTTGGAGATTTACAGGAATTCCTAAAGAACAGCAGAGTTGTCAAAATGGATCTAACAATTCATAGCAATAAGATGTTAAAAAACCCTATAAATCCATGGCCATAGGAATGATTTTTCTAGTGCCAGTGTAAGTTAAAAAATCAGATTATTTTCTTGAGGTATCTAACAAAGAATCTTACTGCTTCAGAGTTATCTCAACTCCATTGTGGTGATTTGTAAAAATAATTTAAAATCAGATACCTAGACCAGTTTTGTCTTCCTTGCTAAGAACATGATGGGCATGTAAGCGTGGCAAGTCAAACCCTAGGATGCTGCCTGAATGTAATTAATCAGTGTGACTTAAGCAGGTTCAGCATCTGGCAGCTTTTAATTTAAAATGCTTTATGGGAGACAGAGGAGTTGACAGCTGATTTGTTCATGTCAGATTTGCAAGCCTGCAACTAGCCAGCACCTCTAAACAACCCTTCCTTTTCCCATCCAATTCACCATTTATTGTGAGCAGAGGTGGCAAGTGTTCTTTGATTTAAAGATTTTCACTACAAATTACTGGTTTGTCAAAACCCAGTTTATTCATTGAAATTAGCTGGTTTTGATGAACTCCCAGTGAAACCCTACAGAGATGACGGAGGAAGGTGACTTTCAGGGTGTGAACTAGTCCTAACAAGCACACCACATTGAAGCCAAAGGATGTCTAGTTCTCCTAGATCCACAAATCCCAAGCCACCCTTCCACACAGTAATGTGGACGCAAAACAACTGCTTGGGGATTTTGCTTCTTTGCTTCTTCCAGATTTCTCTATTGTAGAAAATTTCAAAATTTCTATTTTTACTTCTGGAATGGAAGTTATAAGCTTGGAGGATTGGGTGCAACAGAAATGTTGTGCCAAGCAGCTCTACTTCTATATAGTTTTGTTGCCTCAAGCCCTCAAGACAGATTAACAAATAAGAAGGTGATGATAGTTTAAAGAAAAAAACCTAAAACATGAGAAGTGTGGTATGACTGCTATTCAAGGACTGTTTAGATTATGTGTACTCAAGGTAAAGCTTATCTAGTTTAAGATTCTGCTTACAATAGAGGATGCTTAAAGAGTCACAGA